>JBBBDQ010001709.1:247500-535000 GCA_037127315.1 Ascarosepion bandense
GTTTAATCTGTTCTAGAACTTTTCTTATTCGTTGTACTGGTTTCATTAATGCCGTTGTCTGGAAGTAATTCCTTCTATAATTTCCATTTCCGACGGTCTTCAGGGCTGTTTCTAGCTCTCCAATAACCACTGACACGACTGTTCATTTCATGTTACACAACCTCCTCAGCACCTTGGTAAAGTCAAAATCTTTTCACTTTGGAGTTTATTTTCTAATAGAAATTGTATAAGAGTTAGTCAAATTAAATACATATATTCTTGTCAAAAATAATTTAGGTACCTCCATTAATTCGCTGAAACAACAGCATAGCATGATGTAAAAAAAAAATAACAAAGTTTGTATTTATTTTTGAAATGAGTCATTTTTCAATAATCTTGGAATTATTTCGAACTTTTGTTTTTATCTTGGTTGATATAATTGTCAAAAATTAATCCGACACTGAATTTTATATTCACCTAATACACCACTATAGTCCTTCAGGACGGTGGTGTAGTGGATATAGTAGTTGGTTATATATACGTTAGTCATCATCTACTGGTCATGAGTTCAATCCTTGGTACTTGTTAGTGATGAACTAAATTCCAACATGAAAGAAAAATACACAATTTCACAGGATATTTCGCAATAACCCACATCAGCCAATCTATGGACACCTGATGATGACCAGAGGGTATTTGGTCGAATCATTGTGTCTATTATAACACCGATATCAACCAAGATGAAAAGAAAAGTTCGAAATAATTCCAAGATTACTGAAACACAAGGTTTTATCGCAAAAAGGTTAATCTTATTAAAAGATAAATCCAAACTATCTTTTAATTTTTTTGAATTGTTTTAATCTTTTCTAAAACGTTCAAACTTTTGGTTAAAAATGTTGTTTTTCTTTTGCGTCATCGGTGCACCAAAGATTACTATCGATATTTTAGTGCTGTTTTTCCGGCGAGAAACACATTGATTTAAGAATAATTTCAAAAATCAAATAATTGTCTGGTTTTAATGAAACTTTCAGTACTTATTTTCAAATGAATTAAGTTATTTTTTAAATTATTATCTTTAGAAAATATTGGTAAAATATTTGTTTTACACCTGTTATCCCACCTCCAATTAATTTAATGAAATTTCTAGAAATTCAATGCTGCCTGTAAGCTTTGTTTCTTTAGATGCAGGACTCCTTGGGGAATGTAAACCATCTATTGTTTTCCCAAAACGAGCTTTTTTCAGAAAATCTGCTACGAATAGTAAAATGAAAAATGCCTTAAAACTACGCCATTCTTAAAATTTAGATAAAATGGTTTTATAAATAATATATATTAAAGATATCATATTCTGACGAAAAAATTTCGATGAATAATGAATTTTTACAAGAATCTTTTTCATTTTTTTTAGTTAATTATGATGCTTTATAAATTTTCAAACATCTTTCAAATTTCTTCCAGTAACTATGTATATTTGGTTAAGTTATTAAGTGAAGACTATATTTACTAATCGAAAATTGAAAAGCTTATTACAAACCAAGTTGGACTAAGATTTTTAAAACAATTTCTAATATTTTATGTTAAATTATCTACTTTTTTACACTATAAAATATTATGAGAGATATATCATTAAAAGGTTACGTATTTCCCCTTACGAAACGTCCACTTAAGTTTCATAAGTTTATGTAAATTCTGGTGAGCCATACTTAGCTTGTCATCACATTTGGCTGTCATCACTCACTTCACGGGTCAGAAAGGTAAGAGCTCCACGATTAAGAAATACTTCTATTTCATGCTATAAACTTTATAAACAGGTAGTATTTGTTTCAAATCAGATTAATTTAACTTTAGATTTGCTAATTTTCCAAAAATAACGTGTCACAGATGTATATTTTATTTTTGCAAAATTTTTAAAAACAAGAATTAACTTTTGTTTACAAACCTGTCAATCTTAAAAAAAAAAAAATGGAACAAAAAAAAATGATGATTATTGAACACTTTCAAAAATTTGAGATTCCAATCAGTATCATTTTCATTTTAGATACACGGGCGTATTTTGCTTACTGGAAATAGTAAAGTTAATCATTTAGCTTCAATTAAAGCTAAATTGAAAGCTTCAAGGAAGCTTTACTATTTAAAAAAAATCACTTTAAAATTTAAGTATCAGAAATGAGTGGAGGTACCTAAATTTACTATAAACGGAGAAGTATTAACAAAATGACATAAAAAAGCGCACATTTCGTCTTATATTCGTTTCCGTTGGTTGTCATATGGAGAAAAATTAACTTCCGCCGCACAGATTCTACTTAATATTCATTCATATTTTTTATCGTTCTGCGTGTTTGTGTGTGTTTTAACTCAATGTGAAATCGGATTTATTCAACGTTTAAGGTGGGGCTATCCTAAGTGAGCTGGTGACTCTACCTGGATTATTATCGGTGGGTGCAATCATAATAAGATGTGCAAACAGAAGGACAGCTACAGAATTTCTTAGACAAAGTAGTAAAAGAAAGCGAGAAGAAATGACTGTCTGTCAGCTGTAAGAAGACAGAATACATGATTGTCAGTAAAGGCAAAAGCCGGAAATGCGAACTACGAACAGGAGATGTCGATCTAAAACAAGTACGGAAGTTTAAATATCTGGCAAGTGTTTTAAGGGAGGAAAAATGAGACACTAAAATTCGAACACGCATTGGAATAGCAATAGAATAAAAATGCCTCCGAAAAGCTAAGCAAACTCATAAGAAACAGGAAATATTCATTAAATAAAAAAGAAAGGGTACTCAACTTTTATGTAACATCAATCCACTTATATGGCAATGAATACTGAACAATGACTTCACAGATGAAGAGAAAACGAGAGGTAACTGAAATAAGGTTCTACAAAAAGATGCTGAGAATACCATGGACAGAGCACGTTAGCAAAGAAAAAATAAAACCAAAAAAACCTTTATGGTCAGAATCAAAAGGAGACAGGTGAAATATTTTGAACACTTTATGAAGAAGGAGAGATTGGAGAATTTGGCACTCACAGGTGATATCGAAAGTAAGAGGAACAGGTAAAGTAGAGGTCCACCTACCTTACATGCTTGTATGAAAGGATGACCGAACGGAAGATGAAAAGCTTGGTAAAGAGACAAAAGAGAGTAAGGGCTACAGGAGCAAAGAGGATGAAGAGAGCTACGATCGTCCACGTCATGAAGAGACACGGCAAATAGAAGAATTGAGTGTAAAACGCTCAGGCACAACACTGAACATTATATAGGTAAAAGTCACCCGCAGGCAGCGTGTGAAGGACAGAGAATCAAATCTATAGATTGAACATTTGGGCTAAAGTAGCTGTCTCCCAAGCAGTTGCCTCTCTTTTCACTAAGAGGAGTAAAGTCAGCAGTTTGCCTTTTGTCTTCAGTAATAAAGAGCTGTGAACGCAACGCGGTCTTGAGTAGTAAAAAAGACACATTAAAAAGACCAACAACATCTGCAAATATTTATAAGATAAAGGTTTTGTGATTGTTTACATTATTTTCATCGTTCAAACTGTTGCCCTCTTTTTGTTTCTATTTTCACGGCGTTTTGGACGTCGTACGCTCCGGCCTTCTTTAGGTGATATTAGTTCGAATTTCGAATCAAACCCTTTCACTGGGGGGTCAGATCGTTCTCGTTTCACGCGTCATGTTTTTTTCTCTCTCTTTATATCTCAGTATCAGTCAATTCCCTTTAGTAACTCAGCTTTCTAAGTTTTTGTTTAACTCTTCTGTGGCCATGTATTGAACTCACAGCCTCAAGTCACTGGATTACTTATAATAGTGGGCCATGTGTCCTTGGGATAAAAACGGTGGTTGAATAATCCAGTGACTTGATCCAAAGGGTTTTGAGTTCAATACATGGCCACAGCAGAGGTGAAGAAAAGTGTGGAGAGTTGAATCATTAAAAGTTACTGAAACAAAGAAAGAAAAAGAAAAGAAAAAAATGGCATGGCTCGAGGAATGAGAACAATCTTCCCCAATGGACTAAATAAAGGATTTGGTTTGAAATTCCAGCATATATCAAATGAAGAAGGCCAGAGTGTAAAACGACCAAAACGTTGTGAATATGACAATAAAGATGACGAAACAGTTCGAACACTGTAAACAATGACAATAATTCAAATATCCTATCTCAGAAATTTAGATAAATCCTGAAGAACGCTGGAACACGCAACGGCCGAAATGTCGGGAAGACAACGATGAAGATGAAGTAAAAAATCTGAACAAATTAAATAATATACAAAATAGTTACAATGCATTGTCTCAGAAATATAGAAAAATCCTGGAGATGGCCGGAGTTTACTACGGCCCAAACCTTGTGAATAAGACAATGAGGACAAGGGTCCAAATAATGTAAATATTGTAAATAGTTACACTGCCTCATCACAAAACTATAGACATATTTTTAACAAGCTCGGAGCGCACAACAGCCGAAACGTCATGAATATGGCAATAAAGATGAGGACAAAAGTCCGAACAATCTAAATAGTGTAAATAGTTGCAATACCTCATCACAAAAATATAGATAAATCCCGACGACGGCCGGAGCATACACGGATCGAAATGTCTTTAGTATATCAATAAAGATGAGTTCAACAGTCCGGAAAATGTAAATAGAATACCTCATCTCATAAATATGGCTAAATCCAGAAGAAGTCCGAAACACCATGAATATGACAATGAAGATGTGGACAAGAGTCCAAAGAATGTAAATATTGTAAATAGTTCAAATTCCCCATCTCATAAATATAGACAAATCCTGAAAAGGTCGGATCGTATAACGACAGTAAAGTTGTGAATATGACAATGAAAATGAGGACAACAGCCCGAACAGTCTAAGTAGTGTAAATAAAAAGATCCTGCCGCGTATATGTGACAGATAACTTTCTAATTGCTTTTTCATTCACATTCTATATTCTTGATTTTTTTTTTTGTTTTTGTTTTTGTTTTTTACACTGCTAACGCGTCAAATTTTTATAATTCATGGATTTATCGTTGTTGCCGGTAACATATATTCTTCCAATAGGCAAACTTTCCATTTTTTTTCAAACATGTCAATAATACATTATTTTTAAGACAAGTTCTGTTCAAAGACGGCGAACACACACGCACGCACACACACTCGTACACACAAACGAACATATACAATCATACGCATATGCATAAGCACACATACGCATAAGCCTTCGGAAACATCTGCGCACATGCGCATATATACACACGCACGCACGCACGGATATCAGAAGGTAGCCATTTTGTATTAATTGCCGATGAGTGGATTCTTTTTTCTTTAATAATCTGCCACCTGCTCTTTACGATTTATCATCAGCCCTATTCATGGATTACTTGCAAGAATTTAATTACCTATGCGGGAATGTAAGATTTTAGAAAATAATCATTGAAGGATTTGCAAATTAGGCAAAACAAAAAAACAAAAAAATAACGACCACTGTGTCATTTTTATATTTGAGAATACGTAATGTTGGCATCGTAATAATGAACGGCTTTCATTAGAATAATGAGATAATTGAAGCTATATATGTAAGTCAGTTGTAGTACATTGAACTGGGGATACGAAATTCAGTGGTTTAGGTTGTGGTGGTTCTAAAACTTGCGATTAATATATTTGAATATGATTATGCAAACTTATAAAAGTGTACATTTATCAACACACTCTGTCGCTCTGTCTGTCTGTCTGTCTGTCTGTCTGTCTCTCTCTCTCTCTATATATATATATATTGTGTATTTTGGCAACAATTTCTCTTTTAAATATTTTTCATTAAAATGACAGACAATGTATTATCATTTAGTTTGTTATATAATTTTTTCATGTATTCGTATCATTTTTTCTTTTCAGAACTCAAATTATATTAGAATTGTCCAAAGATTTTGTACTTTCGAGCGCTTTCGGCTATACTTTTAGCCATTATCAAGAATTAATTTTGTTTTACTTGTAAATAAACATGTTAAAAGTTTATGCATATAGAGTCTTGTGTATGTTAAGTTCCGAACACGTAAGCACATTGTTACCGTGTTCATAGTTGATGTTATTAAGCGCTCGAAAGTACAAAAGCTTTGGAAAATTCATGTAATTAGAATTCCATAAAGAAAAAAAATTATACGAACACATGAAAAATTATATAAAAAAAAATTAATGATTATACCTTGTCTGTCATTTTTAATGAAACCTATACATATATTTGAAGTAAATTTAAATCCTCACCGATTTTTTATTATTGAACATGGCACAAGTCATAAAAAATGCACAACAGAAAAGCTATCAACAAACAATCCGAACAAATTAAACCCACGTTTAACTTTAGAATAAGGAATGAATGTCCCTTAAACGGTAATTGTTTACAAAACAATATATTATACCAAGCGACCGTAAAATCATCAGATAATGAGGAAAAAATATACATAGAAGCAACAAAAGGACACTGGAAACAAAGAAACTACGCACACAAAATATCTTTCACAAATAGTAAATCCGCGAACAGCATAATACTTTCTATGTATATCTGAGAAATTAAAAACAAAACCCAAATCACACCAAAAATATCACAGAAAATACGGAAAAGAACTACATCCTACAGCAATTAATTCAAAACCTGCAGGCTTTGTTTGGGGGGAAAATAGTTATTATTACCTTCCCAGACCAAAACAAACTACTAAATAATCGGTCTGAACTCATCTCAAAATTCAGACATGAAAACAAATTTTTACTACTTTATTTAAAAATCGAAAACTGAAAAGGTTAAATAAATAATAATAAAGAAAAAATAACTTAATACAAGCAAATAATAAAAGAATTAACAAACCACTGCCGCCATAACAACCATTAGAATAGATAGATTAAAAATTAAAAATAAATGAAATAGATAACAAATCCAAATAAATAAATAAATTAAGCATCGAAAACCAAAAAGAATAATTAAATACAAAATAAAAACAATTAAAATAAAATTATCCAAATAAATAAACTATTCCCGTAAAAATAACCGTTAGAGGGAATACCCCCAATGCACGACTGATCCTTAAATAGCCGAGGAAAAACCCATCACATGTGGCCTGATGATTGCGCCTAGCACACACACACACACACACACACACACACACACACACACACACACACACACACAAAATAACTTTTGACACAAATATTACGTGAAGTTAGGAAAATCTCAAGGTACAATGTCCAATCAATGTGATTATTTGCAAAGCGTTGTGTTAAGTACATTGAAAAGTACGCGAAAAAATAATTTCCAAAGTAAAATACACTATGCTTTTGTATCATGCGAACGACATTTTAATCTATCTATCTATCTATCTATCTATCTATCTATCTATCTATCTATCTATCTATCTATCTATCTATCTATATCCGTGTCAGCCATAGAGCAGTGTTTAGCTAACTAGTCTCGTAAAAATCAGTTCGATCTTCACTGGTCAATCTTTTATTCTGACCCTTTCCCAAAAATAGAAATGTGTTCATTTGATACTAAACTAAATTTAGAATCATTAATGATGGCCCACTTGGGGACTGAGATAAATGCTTATTTCCTATCGTCGGTGTAAGTATTCAGGTTTCGAAACAAGTGTATTTTGAATGCTGGTTTAGTACGTAAGTTCTTTCCGCTAACAAGATCAGCGCAACAAAATCTTCTTACTTTCATTCAGTCGCCATTTGGCCGCACGATGGACAAAGCTTAGTATAGTCTAGGTAAACGGTATGAAAACACTTGCGCTTTTCCTTAGTGTAATCTTTGTAATTATCCATAGTTCCCTTGAAATATTGACGAAACCGAATCAAACGCCGTTATTATAAGTCTTAACTGCCTGTGTGCATATGCACAGAATTCGCGATATACGCACGCTGTATTATTACGTATAAATAAAACACAGCTTTCTTTTTTGTTTTCACCATCTTTTTTGTATACGTTTGGCGACATTATAGAAGCATTCTTTGCGTGCTTTGAAAAATCATTTTTCCTACTTTCCGATGAACCGGCATTCGATGAATGAAAGAGTAAACCCATCATTACCAGAAGAAAACAACTTCCATCGGAATCAATATAACAGTCTGTCTGGACTAAATCTTCTGACTCTAAGAACCAATTAACACAAGAGTCGAAACAATATCAAGAAAAAATCTCTTTGGCAACTATCCGCGGCATCTTACCTTTGAATAATGGCTACTACTGTAATAACTTTGATAATCACGTAGAGCCTTGTGTCAGACTAAATAAATAATAACTTCGCTTTGAAGTATTGACTAACATTAACAGATTTTAGTGAATGCGATCCTTACTGAGTGCCATACATTTATAAAAACGGTTTGTATCAAATTCTTACCTAAAGGTAATTATGGGAGAGGATTCACTAAAATTTTTATTCACACACTCTCTTGATTTTCGTGCCATTCATTTTTATCAAAGTATCTGATGAAAGGATAAAGTTTAAGGAGTAGTGATTTCAAGCCTTTCTCAGTAATAATAATAATATACTGAATAGTTGAATACGATATGCCAATGGTCTACTTTTTGAATTCGAAAATTGACGTCAGTTGTGTATGCTGAAGCTGTGGCAAAGGCCAGGATTTTAGATTACGATTTTTCTTGACAAATGGAACATTTCTACTTGAAATACCTATTCAAAGCAGTCTTCATATACTTTAAAACCTATGATGAACAAATAAATATAGTGCATGATTAGTAATAATGTATTGACATTTACTAAGTTAGATGTAGTCTGGCACAAGACCATTATGGAAAATGAATTAGTTTCGAGAGATTGTGCTATACGAATCTTCCAATTGGGCATAGCCTGGTGTGGGGAAAATCAAATTTCAAAGCCCGCAAAACCTCCACCAACGCAATATCGACATAATCTTAGCGTTTGGCACGAGATGATTATTAAAATGATAATAACTGCAATGAACTTAATCTCTCACCTTTTTCTTTACTTTTGGATAATAAATATTAAATTGATATTATAAATAATATTTTTGTGGAAAAATTAGTGCATCCAAAAAATGTAATGACATAAAGCAATCTAGGAGAAGTAATTCAGTATTTGGCATGAGAAACGTACAAAAAATATTAGCAAAACAAACGGAAAATTACCTAGAAACTTTATCCGATAACAGATCAAATCCAAAATCTAATTAGTTTGTACAAGTCATGAGGCCAATCATCCCTGAAAGTTTCATCCGAATCCATCCAGCGTGTCTTGAGATATCTTGACCAGAGACAAACAGTCAAACAAGCTTGACCGAATACAATACCGTCATCTTAAAGCAGAGTGTAGTGAATCTTTTCTTTTTTTTTTTCAGAGTGTGCCCTCATAGACAGTGGAAGTTGAGAGGGTTCATCCACTCATGCACAGGGACATCTTGTACACAAGAATCAGCCGAAGATCAAGATAATGAAGTGGTTAAAATGCCTGTCCAGCTGTTTATGTTCAGACATGCATTCATCATATTCTGTTGGATTCGATTCTCACTTCGTGACGAAGTTTAGATATATCTGAGGGTCAAAGTGATAGATAGAAAGTTAATGAATTATCGATCTTATATATATATATATATATATATATATATATATATATATATATATACATTATGGTTATATGATATACAATATTATTCAGGTGTTAATAAAACAGTGCTATTAATAATATATAATAAATAAACATATTATTCTACGTCGAAGGCACGACTAAGAGTTTTATGCGTTATCAGGTGCATATTATGAATTACTTAAAATTTTAATTTTAATTTTTATCTCAATGTAATTTTTGTCTAATCTTACTTTTGATAAATTGAGAAATAGTACACTAATATTATAAGATTTAACTCCCATAAACATAGAGTGAACTTAAATTCAAGCCTCTTAAACGGTCAGTTAATAATATGCACCTGATTATTGGGTAACGCATAAAACTCCGAATCATGCCATCGATGTATATAATTTGGAAATGAGTAATTTCCGCAACCTAGGTTTCAACCTTTCGGTATCTTTAGATAATTTACAATAAATTAAATAAATCAGTCATTGTAAATCGCTTGAAGTTGCCGAAAGGTTGAAACCTAGGTTGTGAAAATAATTTATTCCTAAATTAAAAATATCTTAAAATATAATTGTATTGAACACTTTTTAATACAACTGTGTATAATTAGATTAAGGCTACATTACAGCTACAAAAATCTACAGCATCACTCATAAATCATTCATTAAATAACTTGTACCAGTACAGAACCAGATAACATGTTCAGCCTTCAGCCTTTACAGAGAAGCCAACAAACCACCATGATAGTTAAGGTTAAAAAAAAAATGACCCTACAATACTCATTAAAATCTCAAAAGAACCCAAATAATTCAACACATGAAAAAACTTTCTAATTATAAAACACAAACCTTTACACTAGCAAACCATTCCTTTGTTTGGTAACTAAATCAGAGAGGCACTCCCACAAATAAACAAATGCGTCAACATCATCGTTCTCCTTAACACTGCCAAGTCAGTTCCATGAATACTTGACAAAATTCATATTGCCCTAACACTAACTGAACTAACACAACTAAAACACCACAGATACCATCATAAATAGAATCGAGTTTGCCGAACTAAAACATAAATATCACAAATATCGAACTGCGTTGTGCTGCAGTGGATATCGGCTCAGAGAGCCGAGTTCGAATTCCAGTTGAATTCATTGCATTTACTTACTCGCAAATACCCTGAGGAAAGATATTAATCAGTCTCTTCTCTTCCCAGCTAGGGATTAAATAGCAGGACAGATTGGGTTCTATAGCCTTGGTTGGAAACCAGTACATCGCAGAAAGTAATGGCAACCTACCGTTGGAAAATCTTCTGCCCAGTCAGTTATGTCTCGAAAGAGACATGATCGCTCAAACGTGTATAACGTATGGCACTTAACTAACTGATATACTGATAGCCATAAAACCACCAACAAAATGAGAGCAGTAGCCACGGTCGGACAAGATCAGACTACCAAATCAAGCATACTCACGGCCGAGTTACAGGCCGTCATTATAGCCCTTAAACTTATGAAAAGCTCAAACACCAACAAATCTCCGTTGAGTCTTGTAGCGCTGAAAAAGAGATTTCAAATATCTGTACATCTTACAGATACTAGAAACCTATACTTAAATAGTTAAATCGCAAAAGTCAGTCATCTTAGCCTGGATTCCAAGTCATGTTGCTGTACCGGGCAATGAAATAGCAGACAAACTGACTAAAGACGTCCTCAACATGACAACAAACGTAAAGGTAAGCCATACTGACTTAAAAATAAATAAATAAAAAGAAAATAGCAAGTAATACGGGATTCAATGCCTAGCGAACTAGACGTTATTCAACAAACTGTAGAAGAATGGCTCCCAGGTTTCATAAAAATAAGACGGGGGAAATAGTTTTTTTTTTTATTCAAACTTCAAATAGAATATATATATCAGACACACTCACATATACTAAAACTACTAAATGTTTCAAGTATATCTCACTGTCGAACATATACTCATAAGTTGCCATTATCTCTGTCAATACCGAACAAAATATTATCAAGCAAACATTACAAAAGAAGTCTTTCAAAAAATTACGCCAAACGATATCCCTAACTAAAAATCAAACATTTTATACTAAAATATAAAACTAAAAAATCTTTAATATATTTTGGAACCTGAAAAAAGGAACAGAGACTCTCAGACTTCATAAAGATCCCCACTGAAAAAGAACAATGCAAATTCTAATAACCAACTTATAATTTGTATTACAATACAGCATCTCTAATAACTGATTAAAAAGAAAAAAAATGTTTCACCATCAAACCTATACACAAAATCATCACAGATCCACATATAACATCAGACAAACGCAAAAAACAAACACGATTCAAAACCCTTATCTGGCCTTAAATGACCATATAATGGTTGATGGGTCATTAAGCAGAAAACGAACCAAACTAATAAAAAAAAAAAGAATATTAAATGGCATTCAAAACGATATTAGAATTCAAGATTCAATAAAAGTGAGAATACTATAATGGCGATCTCTTTTAAACATAGATAAACATTTTCATAAATCGCACAAAGTGACCAAACTATTTACTAGGAATACGATAAAAATAGTTACATTTACACGGATAACACTGAAAAAAGAAACTTAATTTAAAAAACAACAAAAATAAAAAACAGCAAAATACTAAACAGCAAAAATTCAAAAACACCCACAAAAATATAACTGTATAAAACTAAAGCAAATATCTACTTCAGGGGAATTGCAAAGAGGAAATCTATCAGACGAAAGCGATGATAATAGAGAGACGGGGAGTGGGAGAAGAAGATTTACATTAGGGCAATTTGGAACGAATTCAAGAAAATATATGAAAATTATTTGTTATCATTCAAATGAGAAAGATATATGAATAACAGCTTGTTGTTAAAATAGATAGAAATTGAAAATAAAACAGGAAAACATTAGTAGAATGGAATGTAAAATAAAAATAAAGAATGAGGAAATTGTAAACTAAATAATTCAATGAAAAATGGAAAAAAGACTATTTCAAAATGACAGTACATTGCTCATTCCTTTTAAAAATCGAGAAACGAACACTAAATCTCGGGAACGCTATTAAAAAGTAGGTACTCAATTTGAAAAATCGTTAAGCGTGAAACAGCACTGTAAATGCAACATGCAATACACACACACAAACACACATTGACACATCCACACAAATATGTATGTATACATATATATATCGTCATCCACATACAAGCCTGTTTCGCGGTATCACAGCTCATTAGTGTGGCTAGGCATCCACTTGCTTCTGGCCGGGATTGAAACTGACCGATTTGGTGTCAGTCGGAGTCGCTAACCCCTATGCCATAGGTGCATGGAATCATCGAAGGAAAAATTTTAGCGTGTTATATATATATATATATATATATATATATATATATATATATATATATATATATATATATATATATATATATATATATATTGGGTCCGACTGAAATATCTCCTGCATATACCTTCTACATAATGGTAAGAGATTAGCTAGATGAGAACACTATTTTCGCTAATGTCTTACCATCATGTGGGAAGTATTTCTGAGACGTATTTTTGTCGATCCCTATATATATATATATATATATATATATATAAAGAGAGGGGAAAGGGAGGTCAATTACGTTTTTTTTGACACTTAAATCATGTGAGATTCTGAAATTAATACCCCCATCATTTTGCCGATTTGGGAACGGGCAGCCTCATCATTACGTGTGTCAGTTATTGAAAATGCTTGCAAACCGTTTGTCTTTCGAAGTAAATAAATTTTCAATTTAAAAAGAAAAAATAAAACGAACCAGAGAGCTTCGGAAGCCTCACGGACCTTTTGGTCAGTTAACAATGCAGAGTAAATGATACTGGAGTGAAAAGGTCAAAATGCTGTATTTCGAATTGTGGCTTGTTTCGGTTAAAGAGAAACCATTTACCTCTTGGTCTCCCCTGTCTCACAAATTGAGTTTTTTCTTAACAGAACAATTAATTTTTTCGTTTTATTTAATTTTTTTTTACCAACATTTCATATTTAATGAGGAAATCTAAAGCTAGCTCCCAGCGATAATAGTAGATATACAATAAATAGTTATTATATTTAAATGAAAATATAAGAAGCTATGTCAACTAATGATATTCAAATTAATTTGATGTGGCTAATAGGGTCATATCATTTTAAAAATGTAATTCTAGAATGAAACAATGCAAATGTCTACAATGAATAATGGACTGAATTGTTTTGAACGAAAAATATATCAGTTATGAAAGTAATATCCATTTTTCTTTGAACCTAATTAACATTTTAGCTAACAAACAACGCATTCTCACCGTTGCGTAACTAATGATTCTGGCTGTGGCGACGGTGGCCTTGTTATGTTACGCTTACGAGCAAAGACATTACTGTTCCAGTGATGAATATATTACGGTCATAATGTTAGTCTCTTCCGGTGAGACAAACTGACGCTGAGATTTCGTTTGTACACACACGACATGAATGTCTTACCACGGCAACACCGTAAAGTAAATAGTATATTTTTTGCTTTTTTTTTTTTTACTTATTCCCCATGACAGCTCTCTCAAGTTAATGAAAGCATAAAAAGCAATTGAATACGTGAAAAAAAGTGTATACATTGTTATAGAGTCTCGTCCACGAAAATCAAATCAACAAGACGCGGTAAAACTTCATACGTTATCATAAAGATCGGTGAAGCATTACGAAAATTCCGAAAATTTCAGGAATTACACATGGTTGGTTTTATCATAAACGATATTTTTTTTTTTTTTACTATTTTACAGTTTTTTTTATTAAACGAATACTTATTGCATGAATGCTAGTGTGACTGCGTAATGCGTATGTCAGATCGTGATGTTATCTACAAATACGAAGTGCTACACTGATGTTTAGAGAGTTTTATAAATACCTGTGAACTGAATGTAGTATGAGTCTTTGTTGTTCATATGATTTCTCTGTATACACGCCCAGGTGCACAACTACGAAGGAGACGTTGGATAGTTGGGTAATTTCTTTCTTCTTCTTCTTCTTCTTCTTCTTCTTCTTCTTCTTCTTCTTCTTCTTCTAAGGTGCTATTTCACATATTCATCGGTTGAGTATGACACATTTACGCATCAAGTGTCTGTAATCGTTTATCAACTAAAAACATTCGGATGCTTCATCACTGAAATCTGATTTTACTGTTGCTCTCACCTTAGAAGTTTCTCTTTTTCAAATTTCTTTTAAAATTTGAGAACAGGAAACAGACAAATGAATCTAGTGAAGAGAGCAGATACTTAATGCACAACAAATCGCAAATTTTTCAAACCTCTTCCTTTCCACCTGTATAAGTAGGTGCTTTGACCCGAAAATGGTGAACACTTTGACGCAATTTCCATAATCCTTTTTTCTTTCAACGGTTTCTTTAATTTGTACAGCAAGTTAGTTAATTCTTTATTAACTGTTTGACGTTTCTTAAAATATTAAAAATGACTTCTTTATATATATTCACACACACACACACACACACACACACACACACACACACACACACACACACATATATATATATATATTAATTAGATATCGCCACTAAATCACTGAAAAGACAGAATAGTATGAAGAAAAAAGGTTCCAAACTTAATAAAAACGAACTTTTTCCATTAAAATGTTTGTTATTAAGAGGAAAGATCAAAGTATTTTTAATTATCTTTAAAAAAATTTTGTTCCCTTCTAACACGTTCAAAAGTTTAGTAAATATTTGTTTTGATTTTAGCTAGCGGGTAGTCAAGCCGTTACGAGAGTTTACAATAGAAAATGTAGTATTACGTAACTCAGTTTTTTTTTTGTTTTTGTTTTTTCTCGGGTGAAAAACATTAATTTGGAAACTTTTGCAACCATCAAATGCTTGTTGGATTTTAATGAAACTTTCAGGACTTATTAACAAGTGAATGAAATTATTTTTGAAATGATTATTTTTGAAAAAAATATTGTAAAAATATTTTTTTGCATCTGTTACCCCACCTCGACGTAAATTCATGAAATTTCAAGAAATTAAATTTTGTAGGCAAAATTAGTTTTATTAGTTAGACGCAGGACTTACTTGAGAATGTAGATCATCTATTATTTTTCCAACCAGTTCTCCTCTTTTCTGAAAATCTGCTCCCAATAGCAAAATAAAAAATACAATAAAACTATGGCATTATTTAATTAGACAATTAATTGCTTTAATAAACAATATAAATTAAGGACATTATATGAAGAAATTTTTTTTTATTAATAATGAAAATTTTAAAAGAAATGTTTTCATTTTTCTGATTATAATAATTTATAAAGTTCCAAAAATATTTTAAAAATATTTTAAAGACTTGTAGACGTTATTAAGCAAAGAATATATTTACTAATCGAAAATTGAAAATTTAAGACAAATCATCGAGCCATCGTATTTTTAAAATAATGTTTAATATTTTGGGGGGGATATTTGAAGTTTTTTTTTTTTTGTATGTTAATTTCTGTGTGTACATTAAAAGATGTTATGTTTTACAGTTTCTTCCCCTTAGAGAGAAAAAAAAATTGGACAATTTTGTCAATTCCGGCGTCATACACTTATCTTATCTCGTATCTGTCGAGTTGTCATCATATGTCAAGTGCATTAAAACAAAACTTATTCTTTTTTCCATTTTCCTTTCGACTGTTAGAAATTGCCGTGTTTATTATAAACGTTCTCATTTGAACGAATTAAGGATTAGAATCTTGCGTGAGTAAATGTGAGGTGTAAGCGATACGCCAGTTCTGCTTTATTTGTCAGCCACTAATATATACTTACTCAACGCATTACGATTACATGAGTATTGAATGCACTGGAATGATGAATAGGAGGCTAATACGCTACTAGTGAAGTCCTGAGCGGTAAAGCTAGTCAGGAGAGGGATGCATTAGAGGCTAGCAAAATTATCCAAAATATATTAGCAAAACATACGCCCTATAGTAGGCCGGTAAATTTGATACACGTAAATACACGTGAGGAACATAAGAAAGAAAGAAAGAAAGAAAGAAAGAAAGAAAGAAAGAAAGAAACAAAGAAAGAAAGAAAGCTAAGGAAGAGAAAAAAGAAAAACAAAGAAAAAAGAATGAGCAATGAGAAACGGTGGGGGGGAAACAAGAAAAATGGGCACGAAACGTTTTTACTTTCTATCTTACCATATCAGTTATGTCCAGTATTTTTTTTTTTATGCGACAAAAAAGTTTCCAAAATGCGCCTTTGCTTTTAAGACATTTTCTTAATCAGTTGTATTTGACCATTGAATAGGAAAGAGATCAATCACAATTACGACGAGAAAGCCACTTAACGTGTGTATCAGAGACCAAACGAAAGAAGCATTTCAGGCTGAACTAATGCTTTCGACTGACAGTGAAAGCCGGGAAGACGCAGCTAGTCGTCCAACGATTAGTTCAATCTACATTGAATCTACTGTTTGCAAATCAGCGAATGGAAAGCCTTAAATAATTTAGACCAAAGATGAATATTGCGTATCCTCGTATCGGATCATTTGGTAAGAAGCAATTCTCAGCGGATACGAATTGGCTAAGAAAGAAAACCGAAGAAAAAATCGTTAATGCGATTAAATTTCAGCAATAATTTGCTGATATGTTTTGTTTAATTATGTTTATGTGTACGATTTCAAAACATGACAAAAATGAAATGACATTAGATGTTTATGTAACCGGTAATTTCTAATGTAGAATTTATAAAGCCAAATTTTTATGTTTACATATATTGACAGTCGTTGGCAAGTTGGTGTAGCAGACCTAACCCACAACAACACAAAGAAAAGTAGAAGATCTCCAAAGTGCGAAGAAAGGACTAAACACCAACTGCAGGAAGACAGAATGGACGGTTGTCAGCAAACGGCAACGCCCAAGATGCGAACGGTGAATTGGAGGCATTAAAATCAAGAAAGTGCAAAAGATTAAATATTTAGGAAATGTTTTCAGGTGGGAAAATGTGATACAAATTTGAAGGTGCATTCGGATTCTTAAAGATGCCTCCCAAAACAGGAAAATTTCTTTAGAAACAACGAAAAAACTGCTGAACTGTTACGTAACACCATTCCTCTTACATGGCAGTAAATTCCAGACAATCTTCTAACAGATAAAGCAACAAAAATGTGGTTCTACAGAAGAATGCCGTGAATACCATAGACTGAATATGTGAGTAACGAAACGGCATCTTCAATTTTCCAATGAACCAAGTTCTGGGGAACTTTTAAACAACATTTTCAGTCCCAAAAAGAAATCCCGGCTATGGCTGCAGCCTGATTACAACGTTGGGGAGTAATTATGCAGGCATATCAGTACAAGTTGTCAAAGAGAGAATGCAAATGCTGATTCACTCTCTAGGTTACGACTAAGTCAGGGAAATTCTGTTGAGGCGAGCATTTTATTCTTCCAAGTGTTGGATAAGCTACCAATGGAGGTACTTGATATAGTGCAATTCACACGGAGAGACCCAACCCTTTCCAAAGTATTGCATTTTTCACAAGCAGGAAAGCCTATCAGTGTGAACGAGGACGAAGGATAAGAAGGAATTAACTATCTTCTGAACAGGACTGTGTACTCTGGTGATTTGGTAACATGACAACGCTAAGAAACATGTTGCAAAACTGGTGAAAATCTACTTGGAAACGCCTAAATGGGAAGGCCTATCCCACCCGCCGTATTTACCAAACATACCCTAATAGAAAAAGATGCAAACATTAACAACAAATGGGGCATTAAAAACATCGTCCTGGAGATATCCAGTGAGAGAAAGACAGACCCTTAAGAAGTTCAGTTTATGAATATATGAACATTATTTTCGTTTCATGGTTGCAGTATTCCTTTAACGATATTCAAAGAAAAATGTTTTATTTTGTTCAAAAATTAAATAAAAATACTAGTGTGATGCAAATTTTGAAGTTTTAAGCATTTAAGAGTTTTAATAAAGTGAATTATTACATTTATCATAGAGAATAGGGAAAATATATATTATCACTCAGTTTCGTTTCGTGTTTATATTCCAGTTTTGTACATGTTGTAACACAAGGGGATTCTGAGTAATAAAGAAGGTGGTGCTTGTTTTTAATAAAATTCAATTCTGACTTAAATATAGAATCATAATTAATACGTAAAAGTCAGGAATTAATGCAATCTTTTTACTGAGAGAACAGATAGGGATTTATTATAGAAATAAATGGAAAAGGTGATTTTTACTGGTCAGTAATTAATATACCTACTACTGATAGAATGGGAATATTGTCTGAAGCAATAACAAGAAGAGGAAGCATTTCCTCACGAGTCGGTAATTTATGCGAAAATAGATTTTTTCATGTAATTTTAGGCGTAAAATTCTAATCCAGATTTGGATTAGACGTAGAAGGATGCGCTTCTAAGATACGACGACGGAAAGCAAAAATTGATGCTCCCAACATCAATCAATTTTGTTGGGAATGTATCAGACGTTTAATGCAGTTTATTTACAAGCTTGGAGAAAATATTATTGAAACAAGACAAGAAGTACACATTTCCGATTTGCCGAGGAGAAATGCCAAAGTATTTGAAGATAGATTCTTTTCGTTTCTATATTTGATAATACTGATCCAGTTTTTTATTTATTTATTTTTCTTCACAAAAATATATTCGGTATATTGATCCCAGACACTGGTTAGGAAGGAAACAATATCATACACGGCGCAGACTCATTGGTGTCCATTTCTGTTTCTGCTTTCGAAACGATGTCAACCCAAATATATCTTATTCGTAATCTCATAAATGACAGCATCAGTGTGAAGAGAAAACGAGTTTCATTTTAGAAATCGAGGTTGCCTATCAAGGACACAATGTATGTAGATAGAAATATTTGTTTAAAAAGATCGTTTCGTCATTTTAATTTCCTTTGGGAAACAAAAAAGTAACAAATTTTTCATTTCATTTTATTATTCTTGGTAAATATAGTTTGACTAGAAATATGTCGGGAAATAACTGAATTGTCCAATATGGCTGCATTTCGATAGAAAAAGCCAAATTTAACAAATTTAAGTGAGAAAGACTAAACTTGATCAATTTATTGGTACGCATGTTAAAAACAGATTTTACTCTCACTAAATCTGAATGAAAAGTGAAACAGAATTGTTTAAATATGGAAATCTGAATGAAAATGAAAAAGAATGTTCAAATTGAGAAATCTGAAAAGTGAAAAAGAACGTTCAAATAGAAAATAATGTGAATGAAAGTGAAAATAATGTCCAAATAAAGAAATCTGAATGAAAAGTGAAAAAGAATTTTTGAATGAAGAAATCTGAAAGAAAAGGGGAAAAGAATGTCGAAAGTAAGAAATCTGTATGAAAATTTAAAAAAAATAATGTTCAAATAAATAAATTTGAATGAAATTTCCGAATGAATAAATCTGAATGAAAAGTGAAAACGAATGATCAAAAAAATAAATTTGAATGAAAAGTACAAAAGAATGCTGAAATAAATATGAATGAAAAGTGAAAAAGAATGTTCAAAGAAAGAATACTGTAAGAAAAATGAAGAAAATGTTTCAATGAAGAAATGTGAATTAACTGTGAGAAAGAATATTCAAATAATGATGTCTGAATGAGAAGTAGAAAAGAATGTTCAAATAATGATGTCTGAATGAGAAGTAGAAAAGAATGTTCAAATAGTTGAAGCTGAATGAAAAGGAAAAAAAGAATGTTCAAATAAAGAAATCGGAATGATAACTCAAAACAGAGAAAGAAATTTTCCTCAATCCGTTCAGTGAAGAGCTTAAGCAAGATAAACTATTTAATCTTTCCTCATGATGGCTGATACGTCTTGAAAATGTTGAGTAGCGACATTCAGTGGATGAAAGCGGCACTGATCTGTTTGATGTAGCGATGTAGCGACTTCACACATGGAAATACCAAACCACATTTCTCTTATATCTCATCAAAAGTCTCCATGGAATGGTTTCGGCGATACTGACAAAAGGATTTATTTGAAAGCCAATGACAAATCGAAAGATATGGCGTATTCTTGTTCTTTTGACAGCATCCTTACTTATCCTTTTGCCATTATCGATAGCGACATGCAACGAATAATGAGAGTAAACAGTTAAAACAAATATTTCGATGTTTCACTCTGGTCATTTTTTTAAAAGAAACCTTGCCAGGAAACACCAGTTGTTGTGTGATATATTTGACTGTAGCACTTCGTTGCATTGCTAAACTGCGAAACATGTTTGAATGTCGAACGTTCAAGCAGAGGGAAATATCGGATTAATTTAGAAACATATCCATGGCTTGCGACACTTACAGTAATTAATTAAAAACGGATTCGGAAAATCAGCTAAAGAGAAACCTCAAAGAGTATGCCAGGCACATGTTTATCCAATTTCATTAATTTCATAAGCAACGGGAAAACAAAAACGGCTGTTCGACTTGATAGAGCTTTAAAACATTCACTGAAACGTGAAGATCATGCAGTCTACTTTGCAAAAGTCAATACATATTGTGTGAAAATAAATGAAGTAGTAACTATGGCACGTGTCCCTGACCAACCGTAAAGAAGCAGACACAAACATTGTTACAAATAACGGCTAAATAATTATGAAGAAAGTGAAACTAATGCCTATTTATGTTCAGGAGACATTGTTATCACTGTCATTCTGTTCGCAAACAAAAGTGAGAATCTAAAGATATTTATCAACAACAGGAAATAAAGACAACTGCTTGATCTTAAGTCATGGATATCTATCTCACACTTAGAAAAAGATATTTTCGGCATTGCACATGTTTTCACCTAATTATTATATCTCATCCTGTTTTCCTAAAAGTAAAGAAGATATTTTGAAAGATGGTGGAAAATAGGTAAGATTAGGTTGCAAGCTTTTCGCGTAGAAAACCACTCCACTGAAAGGTTAGTTTCTAGGTTTAGTTTTTCTAGAGAAAATTGCGTTACTTTTATGAAAAGAAAGAGGCTAGAATTATCGATTCAAGGAAAGCAATATTTGTTGGAAATTCTTCAAATTGACACTGTTTGACAAGAGACGTTTCTACGATCCATTCCCATCGTAGCTTAGAATAATCACAGCATACGGCATTTCTTATTAAAAAGGAATTCCCAGCTTTTCAATAAAAGAAAGCATTTGTTCAGTTTCTCTTTAGCAAATTAAAAATTATATCATCGCATCACTATTTTTATGCTTTCGGACATCATTAAATAAAGCATGGTTAACCGCGGATAACTGAAACAGCAAAAAGAGAAAGAGTGGATAAGAGGAGGCTGTATAACGTTATACTTAGTCATCCATCACCCCACCGTCGTTGTCACTACGAATAGGCATAGAAGTATTTTATCATTAGGACAGGTGAAGACAACATATTACAAACATAACCGAAGTCTATTGAAAAGCTCTAATCAACAAAAAATTCCGAGTTAGGGTTAGATATTCAAATATTTTGATCAATCCTCTATCCGATTTGGTTTTCCTTAACTGGCTTTTAAGAGTAGCGACAACGAAAAAAATACAAGTTTATGCTCAAGTACAAGGTGAAAAATGCACGCAAAATTCAACTCTCGCTTCGTCTTTATCGTGAATTTGGCCAAAAAGTTACTTTTGCTCCTTTAAACAAACGCAGACATTCTTCTTCTATGTGCCTTGTCCTTTTAGGACATAGGTGATCATGGCTTTCTACGCATCCTTATCTCTGGTGGCTCTTAGCACGCTTTCTCTTGTTACACCACGTAACCCTCGTTCTGTCATCCACCTGCTCAAGCCCTTCAAACATGTTATCCTCTGCTTTCCCCTGTCTCTTTTTCCCCTCTATCTGGCCTGTTAGTATCAAGTTCTCCAAACCCCGCTTCCAAAGCCCCCCTTCCTCATTGCATGCCCCAGGAGCTTTAGCTGTCTTTTCCTGATGCTAAGTATTAATTTCCTTTTCGTTTCCATCCTTTCCAAAACCTCATCATTACTCACAGGGTTGATCCATGAAATCCGCAGTATCCCTCTGTAGAACCACATTTCAGTTGCTTCAAGTTTTTCCTTCATCTTTGATGATATTGTTTAGTATTCACTTCTATATTGAAGAACTGACAGCACATAGCAATCCAGTACTCATTTTTCTTCTAGCAAAATTTTCCTGTCTCTTAATACTCTACTCAGCTTCTTTGTCATGCCAATTCGCCTTCGGATCTCTGTGTCGCACTTTCCGCCTTCTGTTAGAACATTTCCCAGCTATTTAAATTTTTGTACCTGCTTAATTTTAGTATCCCCTTCCTGCATTTGGCATTTTGGGCTGCTCTTTTTGCTGATGACCATGCATTCGGTTTTCTTGCTGTATATTTGTAGTTTTCTCTTGTCACTCTCTTCAGCTACCTTCTTTAGAAGATCTTGTGATCAACACTGTATCATCTGCGTACCTTATGCTGTTTAAATTGTAGCCTCCGATGACGAATACTGACATAACATCTAGGGTCCTCAAAATAATCTCGCTATACAAGTTGAACAGATTCGGTGAAAAGACACATCTTTGTCTTACGTCCCTTCCTATCTTCTTATATATGCTGAATTTGTTACCTGTCCGTATTCAGGCAGTTTGCAGCCAGTAGAGATTCTTGATTACTCTTATGTCTTTCCCAGATATGTCGAGGCTGCTGAGCATCTCCATCAATTCCCTGTGGCGTATTTTGTCAAACGCCTTTGCATAATCGATAAAACATAGGTACAAGTCCTTCTTCATTTGTATTACCTTTTCGGAAAGCATCCTAATCATGAATATGGCGTTCCTTGTTCCAGTGTCTTTGACGAACCCACACTGTTCTTGTCCTATCTCTGACCTGATTCTGCTCCTATTCATCAGGATTCAGACGATCAATTTTGTAATGTGGCTCATTAAACTGATTATTCGGTGCTCTTTGGGGTTCTTTTTATTTCTGTTAAATGTGAGTTGAATTTTGCATGCATTTTTTTTTATCTCAGATGTGAGCATTGATTAGTATTTTTTCTTTCATTTCTTTGGAGGAGTTTAATTAAAAAAATATTTTTTAATGCTTTAATTGTCGCAACATTCATTCATATTTTTTTCTTAAAGTG
This sequence comes from Ascarosepion bandense, assembly GCA_037127315.1. Classification (NCBI taxonomy): domain Eukaryota; kingdom Metazoa; phylum Mollusca; class Cephalopoda; order Sepiida; family Sepiidae; genus Ascarosepion; species Ascarosepion bandense. The sequence goes on from JBBBDQ010001709.1 coordinate 271,193, forward strand.
ACTGAGACTCTGTGTTACTGAGATACTCATATTATCGAGAAGGATGACGAAATTATACAAAAATTAACTATTCGGATTTATACTAAGTCTAACCTAATAATAAGATTCTCTTGTTCCAAACAGCCTACTAATCCGGACCCATAACACTGCCACTCACTACAGCTAGAGAGAGAATAACCTAAACCCCTCTCCAGAACGACACAAGTTAGTATAATTTTTATTTAAATTTTTGTCATTGTGCTGTTACAACAAATTCACTGTCGGATTGTCGGCGGTTAAACCGGCTACTTTGCTCCATAATCTTGTAATATCATAATCGTGATGTGGGATGCTTGCAACCCAGTAGGATGAAAAATAAGACCTACAAAAAGGCGGAAGAGCACTCGAAGAGTCAACGGCCGGCTGACTAGAGGCGGTGTCTCGATAAATCACCTTGAAGAAGGCAACGGGAAAAACTTCATTATTAATCTGAAGAACAATCATAGCCATTCACAATAAAATTATGAATCTTTACGATGTGAAGGGGGTTAAGTCTGAAGGAATTTACTCCTCTCCCGGTAAGGACTGACATGGGCAACAGGTTTCACCTGACTATCATCCATCGACTATTAGTGCCAACGGCATAAAGGGGCATAATACCTCGGAACTGATGCCTCGCCAGGAAAGGAACAACATGAGCAACAATTGACAGAAGACCGTTATCCTGCGACTCTTTGTGCCAAACACTAAATAACTCTTGGGACATGTAACGTCAGAACATTGACCCACTGTGGACAGCTGAAAAATGTCAAACAAGAGATGATCAGATGAAATATCGACATTTAAAACATATGCCAAACTAGATGACCCCCCAAAAAAAGAGATTTTATCAGTGACAACCACAGGATTATAAACGCAGGCAGTAAAATTATAAAAAAAGGAGTCGGCTTGATACTAGACAAAGACATGAAAAAATGCGTTCTAGAGTACTGCCAGTTATCCGAAAGAGCTTTGGTGGTCAAACTAAAAGGAAAGCCCTTCAATATGACTGCTATAGGAGTGTATGCACCCACAAGGCAAAGTACCGAGGAGGAAATATATTCTTTTTACTCTATACTAGACAACGCCAAGGCTCAGTGTAAATCACAAGAAATTGGAATTATTATGGGAAGCCTGAATGCCAAAGTAGGCAAGAAGAGGGAAGGTGTAACAGTCGACAACTTCAGACTAGGAAACAGCAATGACCGCGAAAGAAACTGGGTCCAATAACGTCTGACCTGGTTTCAAGAAGACCAAAGACGATTATGGAGAAGCGCAGGAGGAGACACAAAAAAACCAAATCGACTACATAACTAGGAACAGGGAACGCAGTATTTATGTTCAGAATGTTATTGGAAAGAGCAATACAAATGAAGAAGGTCGTGTAACTGTGTTTCATACATTACGCAAAGTGATTCGAGAAAGTACGCCACAAAATCTTGATAGAGATGCTCGTCAACCGATATATATTTGTTTATCACTCTGGCTCCACGGGGTCAGATCCTCGTCACGACAGCAGCACTTTTAACACTTTTAAAAAAACATCTGTAGGGGGGATTGTAGGGGGGATTGTAGGGGGGATTCTTCTCAAATAAAACGCTGGGACCACGATCCTTGCAAACGTGCTGGTACAAACGATAGATGATGCAGTTCTGATATAGCCTGGCTAGTGACGACATTAAGCTTCATATACTCAGCGGTTTTCAACGGGCCCGTTATAATGACGTTACTTCTCATACTTCTTCGGCAACTATTAAATTTCAACAATCCGCAACAAATTCGAGGCGACGGTTAAACTTTTCAAATCATAAATCTCCTTGTCGGGTAATACTCAATCCGACCTCTTCACAAAACATCACTTTCATATAATCATTTCATAATCTTCTTCTTCCTCTTCCTTGTCTTTCCGTCGTCACTGCACAACAAATACAATCTCCAACAAGCCTCTGTCTGAAACTATAGGACAAATTGCAAGTAAAATATAATATATATTTTACTCTGCTTAGGTGGTTAATTGGTCCGAATTGTCAGCAACCTTACTCCGGCGGTGCGGAGACACAGCACATAGAAGAAGATATAAAACGAGCCACCCTAGCTTATCAAATGATAGAGTGCATCTGATCATGTTACTAGCTTCATACATGAAGCGGTGATCAATATGCGGCGTTTTTTGAACAATCTTTCGTGACGTCAGTAAATTTTACGACTGACGGGTAAAGAATTCACGTTTATTGATTGACGACAGAAAATCTCAATTAGTTTTGTCTTTGATGGTATAATATAAAGAAAAAATGAATGACCTCGTTTGAATCACTGTTAATTGTACAGGAGGTTAGAAAAATAAGTGAAGCCAAGTCATGGAAATTAAATTTACATCTGATGTCTTATTCGAGGAGATTTCAGATTATAAACGGCACTTTTCTTACAATCACCGCTGTGTTCTTTCACCGCTTAAGAGCAATGCAAAAGGCAATAATATACGTAATTCATATTTAATATAAAAAGCAGCAAGTACTTGTAACGTTCACAATTAAAACTAAAAACACATAACCGACATAAAAAATATCAGCAAAAACCAAGCAATTTTTACCAAGCAAATAAAAAAAAGCAAACTAAATCCCCAAAATAACTGTTCCTGGAGCCTCTGAAAAATTTTGAATAACGTTATTCAGCGTTTGAACAAAAATTTGTTATGCACCCAATATAAATTTTTTATGTGTTTTGTTACCAAATATATGTGAAATGGTCTCGATATCATCCGGCCGTTCAAAGTAAATAATTACACAAATATTTACTACAAAAAAAACAAAACAAAAAACATGAAGAGACCTATGGAAAAATCAAAGAAACATAAATGAAATTTTATTTCTGCAAAGAGGTCATGCTAACAAAATATTTAAATATGTTATATGCCTTCTCTCTAACCCTGAAAAGGAAAATGGTGGATGATACAAAAGCTGTCATTACCCCGGCAGGTCACGAGATAAACCCTAGTATCTACTCTACCAGACTGAGCTTTACTGGCTGACGGTTAGAGATCACATGACCGACAAAACGCGATGCATACTAACTGGAGTAGAGGAAAGAAACGTAACCCAACAAATTGTATCCAATTCATATTTAGTTATTTGCTGAATTCCAAAATATGTATTTCAAGTAATTTCGTGAAAACCTCTTTTTTTACTGCTTTGAATTCAAAAGCAGCTGGAAGAGGCATGGGCTCTACTAGATCATCTTGCCCTAGACGTACTACTGCTGCTTTGATTATAATAAATGTGGTATCCCTAAAAACCTAATGGGTTACGGAACGACTACAGGAAAAAAAGCTAAAAACAACAACAACAACAAAAACAACAACAACAACAACAAAAAAAAACCCAGCAAAATCTGGTACGCAATTTCGGCCAACTACAGTATCATAGAGCACAGTCAATGATGTATAGTGATTTTCTAAGCGAAGCTTATTTGTGGCAGATGGCCTAGCGTATGGGGAACCCAGTATGGATCAAGCTCACTACGCAATGATTCAATCAAGACAAGCTTGCGATTCATTACACCACGTCGAGGTGTTCAAGTTAATGGTGTATAGACCAAAAGATACTCTATCATTTTCTGAAATCCTAACAAATAGTAAACTCCAATAAAAAAAATTACTATAACAATTGATTCTGCTTAGTAAGTTGTTAGAGTTAGATATTTTATTAGTTAGGACTTAGACGGTGGCAACTTATGTAGTGTAAACTTAGAGTCAATTCAATCTTTTTCAAGCTCAGAATTATTTAACGTTTTATTTCTATACAACATTAAGAACAGAATAATATATATATATATATATATATATATATATATATATATATTGATGCATGTTTCATTAAATAATATAGACAAGTTTTGTCGATTTATTTTATGAAAAATTTTTTCACACCGTCTGATAAGCTTAATAGCATTATCGTTGAAAGAGGAAAGAAAATCACAATATTGATACATTTCTTTTTTATTTAATCCTTTCTGAGCTTTCGGCTTGCATCAGCTATTATCAAAGATTACAATTGTATTGGCTGTGTTAAGCAGTTCGCGGACGGACGATAGTCTATTTTAGTTGTCTAAGATGTTAGAATTATCGTTTAAATGTAGTGAGAGCGAGTTTGTAAAAACTCGCTCTCACGACGTTTGACACTACATTTAAACAATAATTCTAACATCTTTAAACATTTAAAACAACATACCAGGCCACATACACAATTTCGTGAAATCCTTGTCGAAAACACAACCATACTTAAACATGAAAACAATAAATAAAAACTAAAAATAGTCGAAGCAATATACATAAAACAGTTTAAACCTAACCTGAACAAAATTAACTACGAAATCTCCACAAACATTCTTAAATACCTATAATAGATAACAGAAACGATTAGTTATCCCAATGGCTTTCCATACTTAATACTTCTCGCCTCCACTCTCGCGTGGTTATGTGAGACGCCACAAGATGTAGTGCGATTTTCGCTTCCAGCACGCACGTGTTCATCAATCTTCCATACAAACAAAATAGACGACTACTACTATCGGTCGTCTGCGAACTGTTGAATACAACCAATACAATTGTCATCTTTGACAATGGCTGATGCAAGCCGAAAGCTCAGAAATAATTAAATAAAAAACATGTATCAATATTGGGATTTCCTTTCCTTTTTCAACGATAATGCTGTTAAGCTTATCAGACGATATGAAAAACAAATTACATAAAATATATATTTGTCATCCATATATAAGCCTGTTTCACTGTATCACAGCTCCTCAGTGTGGCTAGACACATCTACTTTCTTCTGGCTGGGATCGAAACTCGAAAGTCAGTCGGAGTCGCTACCCCCTAAGCCATAGACGCACGGAATCAGAGGAGGGATATTTTAACGTGTTGTATATAAGCAGTGTATACACACGCCAGTCACCGAAAGAACTCAATTCATTTGAAGAGTAACGCATATATCGCAGAAATTGAAATGTTTATAAAATTTTCTTCTCTAGAGAGCTCAATCGTAATGAGAGCATAATATGTCATCCACATACAAGCCTGTTCCATTGTATCACAGCTCATCAGCGTGGCTAGACACACACACTTGCTTCTGGTTGGGATCGAAACTCGACCTTATATATATATATATATATATATATATATATATACGTGCGTCAGTGCCGGTTTTGCCTATCGGCCTACCATGTTGAAGCCTCAAAATTTAGGATGCCTCTAGCCAAATTGCATAATACTTTTGGCAATGTCGTAGGCATTTCTTACATATGCTGTCATAATACATTGTACACTCTAAATACCACTTCAGTAATTTTCCTTACATTCCATCTCAGAATAATTCTATTTTAAGCCGGTAACTCAATTTCTTTATACTATAGATTTTTTTAAAATGTTAACATTCATGCATTTTTCAATCGCATACTGTATTTAACAATAACATCTTGTGCCCTTTAGAAGAGGAATTTTCAACTGAGGAATTTTTAACACCCGCCATCGGATTTACGCAAACTGTTTAATTTAATACAATGTATCTCCACTCATTTTCGATGTCTAAATTTTAAACTGAATTTAAAAAAAAAAAAAGGTTTCTTGAAACCTTTATTTAAGTTTAAATTAAAAGCTAAATGATTAATTTTACTATTTCCAGTAAAGAAAATACTCTAGTGTATTCCAAATAGAAATTATATTGATTGAAATATAGCATTTTGAGCTGGGGTTTTTTTTTCGGCCATTTTTGAGTAATCGACATATCTGTAAACAAAAATTAATTGTCGGCTTAAAAATCTTGCAAAAATAAAATATACAACTGTGACACATTATTTTTGGAAAATTAGCAAATTTAATGTTAAATTAATCTGATTTACACAAGTATTACTTATTTATGGAATGAAATTTAGAATGAAACTATTTTTAAACACAGAGTTGACCTTTCTAACCTTTCCACCGTAATTGAAATGTGTTGACAAATGAGAGATAAGGTAAATGTATAGCGATCACAAGTGACATAATTGTACAACCGTGAAATGCATGATCTTTTAATTTACAAATAGAAATTTCCAAACAAAAAAACTTCAAATACATACAAAAAAAAAAAAATTGAAAATTATTTAAAAAATACGAGGCTAGCTGATTTGTATTAAACTTTGCAATTTTCGATTAGTAAATAAACGCTTCACCATATTATCTGCCAGCCTTCAAGTCTTGGAAATATTTTTAAAATATTTTTGAAACTTTATGAGTTATTATAATTAAAAAAAACAATAATAAAAACAGTTCTTTCAAAATTTCATTATGAATCGAATATTTTTCTTCAGACAGTAATGTCTCACATTTATATTATTTGTTACAGCAATTAAAAGCTTATTTAATTAAATAATGTCATAGTTTTATTGCATTTTTTATTTTACTATTCAGAGCAGATTTTCGGTAAAAGGGGCTAAATGGTTTTTAAAAGTAATACATGATTTACATTCCCCAGTGACTCCTGCGTTTAACTAATAAAACCATTTTTGTCTAGAATTTAATTTCTTGAAATTTCATGAATTTACGTAGAGTGGGGGGGGGGGGGGTAAAATATGTAAAGAAAAATGTTTTTAATAATATTTTTTAAAATAATGATTTTAAAAATAATTTCATTCATTTTTAAATAATTCCTTGCATAAAATCCGACAATTATTCGATTTTTGCAAAAATTTCCAAATTAACGTATTTGTTACTGGAAAAAAGTGAGTCTACGTTTTCCATTATGAACTCTGGTAATAATTTGGCTCCCCGTTAACGAAAATAAAAAACAAGATTTTTACCAAAATTTCGAATGTGTTAGAAAGGATTAAAAATTTTGAAAAATAATTTTAAAATACTTAGATCTTTCTTCGTTCGTTTTTATTAAGTTTGGGACGTTTTTTCTACATACTATGCTGTTTTTTCAGCGATTTAGTGGAGATACTTATTTAACATTCTTCCATTTTCCTCTACTTGTGAGAATGGGGGATTTTGGAGGGGCCTCACAAGTCAATGGCCTTCGTCAAAATCCGGTACTAGCGAGCGCCACTTTTTTTGGCAATTTAATTTACTTGCATAATAAAAGAAACCGATTCCTTAAAACAATTCGATTTGTTTTAACTTTTGAAAAGATAAGCTCACGAGTCTACACTTGAGTTTCTTTGCTTCAGATTGTAACAAATAGACTCGTTTATCCGGTTGGTCGATACAGTTTTTGTAAAACAAAAACAAATCCAGGTTTCTAGAAACGTATTTATAGTCAGATGAAATGGCTTGCAAACTGAAACTGGATCACTTCACATCTACTTTCTGTATGAATACAGTACCTATCAGTAACACTACTGTTGTATAAGCATAAGATTTAAACTATATTGTAGACGAATAAATATATTGCATTCTGTCCATGAATAAAACATTACATAACTCTATTTCACGCGGACAGATGAAATATGTAACTCTCTATTATATACGAATAATAAAGTCTATTTTTTTTTACGGATTAAATATAAATAATAATACATTATAAAGATTCTTCTAGTGACTGTGAGTTTGAACAATAGTTAGAAATTAATTTTCTAAACAATTGTGAGTTCATTACACATTACGTGCTTTGCTCTAAATTGAAAAGTCAATATAAAATAATTAAAAATAATACGATATACTAAGTTTGTTTATTGCTTTTTTCTTAAGGGAAGACTATAAATAAATATATTAAAAAATGCAAATAAAATCATTAATAAAAAATGTAGGTAAACATTAAATAAATATGAGTCTACGTTTGTTTATTGTTTTTCTTTTTTTAGAGAACTATTTTTTTTTTAAGTAGAGCCAGAGAGTTAATAAGAATTTAAATTATAAATTTGATCTAAAACATTTTAAAAATTTTCTAAAAATAGCGTGACTCGAAATAATTCGTTAAATGGAGGACAGTTTGTGTTTTAATCTTCAAATTTCCCTCAAAATATATACCTTTGTATATTTGGACTAATCAGAAGGGTGACTTCTACCCACACAAATTTATAGTTGAAACCCATCTGGAGCTTATTTGGAGGTTATATAAAAAGACAAGTTAGCATAAAATTTCCGATGACAGAGATAACACAAGAAAAAAAATGTCACAAGAAGGTGGCATAAAGGTGACAAGAGAATTAGAAGGATTAGTAGAAGGAAAAGCCATTTTGGCTGTCGCCAGTGGATGAACGGGGTTGTTGATTAAGGAAGAACTAAGAAACAAACAAAGATAGAAACAGATAAGCGAAGCAGAATCAAAGTGAAACCAATAAAGTAAAAATAAAATTAAGTTCTGAGAATAATAATCGAACTGCGTTAAAAAAAAAAGACATTTCTGAAAGTCCTAGTAATGCTAGTGAATTTGCCAAAGCCTTCTAAATTTCAACTTTTCAATTAAGTGGATATGTGGATTTTCTCGGAATGAGTTCGAATTCCAGTTGGATTCGTTGCATTCACTTATGCACAAATACCCTTGGGAAAGGTATTAATCCGTCACTTCTCGCTCTATGAGTTAAATAGCACGACAGATTGAATTCTATAGTCTTGGCTGGCATCCAGTCTACTGCAGAAAGTAATGGCAACCTACAGCGGAAAAATATTCTGTTCAATTAGTCATATCTCTTTCCAGACATGATCGCCTAAGTGATTGACTGATGTGTATTTTGAAACTTATTTTTAAGAAAGGGAATTGTATTTCACCTTCTGTAACGATCTTTCAATTGTTAAACGTTTGTTGAATCATTTATATCGTTTTATCTGCTGTATTTCTGTTTTGAATTGACTATTTTAACTTTAATAAACGAGATTAATTCTTTAATTTTGATTTTAATAAAGTGCGTAAAAAGAAAATTTTATTCAGACTTATTTGTAAAACTTGTATTCGGTCCAATTGTTTTTATATCAATGTAACAAATGTTTGTCTCCATGAGTTTGGAGTCCTGTTTGTTTTCGAATGCGCCTTATTCAGTATTCAGGATAAGAAAGATGGCGTTCTCTCTACGCCACTTCTGCCCAAATAAATCCTTCTAACTTGGGCGATTTGAATTTTTACGTTTATTCTAAAGGTAAACGGTTAGGTACAAAACGAAATGTTAAAGTAAGATTTCCGTGAAATGCAATTTAATAATCTACGAAATGATAAATTATCCGAGTTAGGCTATTAATACGATTTAATTATCATTGTAGGATTGACACATATAAAGACAGTCAGTTAAGCGCCATACGTGATACACGCCTGGGCGATCATGTCTCTTTCGATCTATGACTGACTAGGCAGTAGGTTACCATTTTTCTGCGGTAGACTGGCTGCTAACCAAGGCTATAGAACTCATTGTTCTGCTATTCAACCCATAGCTGAAGGGAAAAGAGATAGATTAAATATAAATATGCTTTTCCGCGTAAGTTAATGCAACAAATTCAATTGGAATTCGAACTCGGATTTCCTATTTCTCATTCCGAGTCGATATCCATAGCACCAATGTATAAGGGTTTCTTTTTCTTTTTTTTTTTTTTTTTTTTGTCTTTCATGTTATGGATCTACAAATATGTTGGAGGGATTGATAAATCAACCCGAAATTTAATTTCTGACTTCTTTACTAAGCAACAATTTTAATACTTTATGTTTATGTTATATTGTGGACAATATAATTTACACAGTCTTTAGAACAATTAGACACATGTTTTCTTACCAAGTGTAGTGTGTTTAGGCATCTACAGATGGTTGGCCGGAGAGATGTTACGTAGTAAGTGACAGTCGAGTAGCGACAACAATTGACCGGCGCCATTACAAACCAATGCTTACCAAAAAGAAACTCACTTTTCCTTTATCTGCGTGGGTTGGGATGGGGGTCATCGACCATAAAGAAAATAGTTTTATTATTTTTGTAAGTAGTACTTTCATTGTTTCAGAAAAGGCATAGCTTTTTCACAGCTATACTTTTTATAATTTTATTCTTATTTTATGGGATGAATATATCATAGAATTTCAATTTGTCATTTGTCATTGTGTTTCGTTTTACGTCGTTCTGTTGAAAACTTACGATGCTATGGTAGATATACATGCCACTTCACAAGTTGCAATTGGCTCGTATATATAACAGGTTGATAACAGTAAAAATAAAATGTTGTTATTAAAAAAAAATTGACGATTTATGGTGGGCGGTGGAAGTTATCTTGAGACAATATCCATTCCCACCCTATATCGATTTGGTCTTGTGTAAAGATTAAAAGAAAATGTAGAATACACTTTTATATAACACAATATATATACAGATGGATAAAGTGATAATTTGGAGATTCATGAGTACAAATGTAAATATCCTGGTGCATACAAGATAGATAGATAAAGAGAGAGAGAAAATGTTTATATATATATATATATATATATATATATATATATATATATATATATATGTATGCATGTATGTATGTATGTGTGTATGCGTTCAAATGTAGCAGTCTCTTTGCTTAAAATGTGGGGAAAAAGAACTATGTATGTTTTAGTATCAACTCAGGAAGTCTAATGTCGCCAGTGGGTGGTAGAAGTAGGGAGATGCGTATGTATTCCGGCTTTTGGGGTATGTTACGATGATTTATCTGCATTGGAGAATGGATAAAATTAATTCATCTGTTCTAGTTTAGGCTGACTTACCATACATAGATCTGGAGATCAGCTTCGAGGTTGCCGTTTCACTTCTGACTGGCCCACGATCAGTGGCCTTATATTCTGGTTGGGAACAGATCTTGTTTCTGATTCACCCGCGAGACTATGTTTTTATCCTGGTAGAGACGGTTTCTGATTAGTTTTTGAAAGTATAACGGCATGGCCTAGACATTTTCAATACTCCTCTATTTTTAGAGATGGTGAAGTTTTGATGCCATTATTACTTGTTTATTTCTATTAATTTATTTTTTCTATCACTACAGATTTAAAAGATTATACCAAAAATTATTCTTTAACCATAAGTATATTTTCTATAAATAAAGTCCAATCGAGTCAATTTGACATCTCCCCTCAACATTTAGTACGTGAAAACCTTTCCAATAGACACTTCTGACAGGCGTTATAGGTCAGTCAGTTAAGTGCCATACGTGATACATGCTTGGGCGATCATGTCTCGAAAGAGACATGACTGACTGGGCAGAAGATTATCCCGCCCGCAGTAGGTTGCCATTGCTTTCTGCAGTAGACTGGTTGCTCGACCAAGGCTATAGAACCCAAGGTTGCCATTGCTTTCTGCAGTAGACTGGTTGCCGACCAAGGCTATAGAACCCAATCTGTCCTATTATTTAACCCATAACTGGAAGGAAGAGACGGATTAATACCTTTCCCAAGGGTATTTACGCGTAAGTGAATACAATGGATTCAACTGGAGTTCGAACCCAGCTCCCTGGTTTCTCGTTCCGAGTCGATATCCACTGTACCACAACGCACATCCCGTTATAGGTACCTCAACTAAATCGCTAAAAAAAAACAAAAAACATGATAGTATGAATAAAAAGGGCACCAAACTTAATAAAAACGAACTTTTTCCATCAAAATATTTATATTATTATTAAGAGGAAAGATCAAAGTAATTTTTAATTATTTGTTTAAATATTTTAATCTCTTCTAACATGTTCGAAATTTTGGCAGAAAATCTTGTTTTGATTTGAGTAAGCAAGTAAATGTTACGACAATTTACAATGGAAAACATAATGATGACATCACCCACTTTTTTTTCCGGTGACGAACATTAATTTGGAAATTCTCGCAAAAATCAAAGAATTCTCGGATTTTAATGAAACGTTTAATACTCATTCCAAATGAATGAAATTATTTTTGAAATTATTATTTTTTAAAGATCTTGGTGGAAATATTTTTACCTCTGTTATCCCCACCTCCACGTAAATCCATGAAATTTTAATAAATTTTACTTTGTTGCGGTCTATGGTGTTATTAGTTAAATGCAGGACTCATTGGGGAATATAAATCATTTATTATTTTTTTAAAATTTGGCCCCTGTATCCGAAAATCTGCTCCGAAGAGTAAAATAAAAAATGCAATAAAACTCTGATATTATTTAATTTGATAAGCTTTTAATTGCTTGAAAAAATAATAAAAATTAAGGGCATTATAGTCTGAAGAAATACTCTCGATTATTAATGAAATTTTAAAATAATTGTTTTCATTTTTTTTAAATTATAATAATTTATAAAGTTTCAAAAACATTTTAAAATACTTCAAAGGTTTGTTGGATTTTAAAGTTAATAATTATATTGCGTATCGAAAATTGAAAAGTTTAAAACAAATCGTTTGGCCTTCATATTTTTAAAATAATTAAATTTTTTTTGTATGTATTTGATTTTTTTATGGTAACTTCTATGTGCAAATTAAAAGATCAGCGTTTCCTCCCTTACCCGAAAAAAATTTGTACAATTTTGTCACTTGTGAACTTGTGAACGACACACTTTTATCTTGTCTCTTATCAAGGACCTGTCAACACGTTTGATATACGGCGGACAGGTCAAAAAGTTACAATCTGTGATTAAGAAATAGTTTTATTCTAAATTTCACGCTACTTGTGTAAATAAGTTTAATTTAATATAGAATTTGCTAATTTTCCAAAAATAATGTGTCACAAATGTATATATTATTTTTGAAAGATTTTTAAAACCGAGAATTAACTTTTGTTTACAAATGTGTCGATTGATCGCTCAAAAATGGCAGCAAAATTTAAAAATTTTAAAAAAAATCTTAAATTTTTATATTCTAATCAATATGATTTCTGTTTGAAATAAACCAGAGTATTTTGCTTGCTTGAAATAGTAAATTTAATCATTTAGCTTTTAATTAAAACTTAAATTTTAAAAATTCAGTTTAAAAGTTATATATCGAAAGTTATATATCGAAAATAACTGGAGGTACCTACGTTAAAATAGATTATCAAACCAAAGAATCATTACATCTACTCGTTCTACGTATCGTGTTTTTACAGGTCTTTCACATATCAAGTACGTCATGCGTTGCTTTTCCTTGCCCCTCTTTCTCTCGATTTGCCCTGTGATATCAGATTTTCCGTGCTCTCCTTACTCATTACATGTCTCTTAAACTTCAGCTTTCTTTTCTTTTCCCTCCTTTCCAAAACCTCGTCGTTGCTAACATCTTCGGTCCAAGGTATCCTCAGCATCCTTCTACAGAACCACATTTCGGTCCTATCATTATCTCCCTTTCTTATTCTCATTGCCTTCACTCCCTACCATCTACTCTTCCATTCATATCACACATCTCATTCATCATAACCATTTTAAGACTAACCTACTATTTGGAATGGCCCACGAGCCTGTTTGTTGTAAAGTAGATATATAACCTATAGCCTATGCCTGAATTTGGTCATAAAAATCCCTAAAATCATTCTTTGTGGCTGAGGCCTGATAATTCAAATGTTTGCTTAAATTTGTGTAGAAAATAATGATTGATCAGGTAACATGTAATATTTTAATTACTCTTAAATTTTCTGAACATGTATGCCGGGCTACGTGTGTAGGCATGCCGAGTCACCCCGTTTAGGGTCTAACTTTACTATCATAGGGACTCATTTGTCCTAAATTCGACCCTGGTCATCACATTGAATTACTGCATGTTCTAAATGAAGAGGATTATCCAAATCGTGTAGTACGGGGTGCAGAAAGATCAAATCAAAAATCGGAATTTATTGATTAATAACTTATTCAGTGATGAGGTGACTTTCCACATGTAATTGTAATATCAAATGAAAAATATCTAAAGTCATAGAATATCAGAGACAAAGTTCAACTAAATAAAAAATGTATGACAAATTCTTCTTTAAGAAAGCGTCTGTAACAGGTTACTCGAAACAGGTTCTTGATGATAGCATTCTTGATAATGTTGCGTTTCAACAATGTAGAGTGCCATGTCATTATGCTGTAATAGTTCGAGAGTACCTCAATAAACGCTTTCCAAATTGGTGGATTGAACGTGAGGAACCTCCGCATTCAGTTAGCAATGCAGGAAATAATTCCTGAAATGCTTTAAAATGTGTTTCGAAACGCTAAGGATAGATATTAAATTTGCAGGGATACAGACGGGGCATATGTTGAACATTTTCAAATAAGATTTACATTTATTTTCTACCATAATTAAGTCATAAACACAAGAATAGTGTCATTTTTTTAAATTGCTTGATTTCATTGCTATAGATAGTTAATTCTAGGACACCCTGCATGTTGCATCATTTTGTTCTGCACCAGTGAATATTTTAACCATTTCTGGGAAGCATATGTAATTGATTATTACAATGGTGCAGACCAAACGAACAGGTTAATAACCAACACTTGGTTTCAAGAACACACAAAACATTTATGGACATGAAGAACACCAGATGGGGACACAAAGACTATATAACTATAAACAGAAGATTCTGGAATGCAGTTGTTCATTGTAAAACTTATCCAAGTGTCGACTGCGGAAGTGACCATCTCCCGGTCATCTGTAAACTAAGAATGAAACTTCGAAGGCTGAAGAAATCTTGTTCAGAACCCAAACTACAATACACCAAACTCGTGGATAACCTCAAGCTACAGGACAGTTTGAAAGAAATTAACGAGGGAAAAATCGAAATTGGACGCATTAAAGGAAGTATTAGTGACATCAGCAAACGACATCATCCCAAAGAAAAACAGAGCAGAAATAAAAATGAGTGGATCAAAGATGAGATTCTCGACATAATGCAAAGGAAAAGAAAACAATGCCAAGACAAGGTACAGAATACAGAAAACTACACATAGAAATAAGAAGTAAATACAAACAGGCTAAAGAGGAATGGCTAAATGATAAATGTGCAGAATTAGAGAAATTGAGCACGACTCCAATAAAGGAGATATGCATAGGAAAATAAGGGAACTAACAGGTCAAAAGACCTTCTCCTCAACAGGATGCATAAAATCCAAGAATGGAACGCTCATATTAGAGAAAGAAGAAATACTTCGACGGTGGGAAGAATATATAAGAGATTTCTTCCACGAGAAGAGAGAGCAAACAATAATGCACAGGAATACCGATGGGCCATTAATATTAAAATCCGGAGTAGAAGCTGCACTGGTCAAATTGAATAGAAAACAAAGCAACATGATCAGACTGCATTGTATTAGAGATGCTGACAGCCTTAAACGATTTTGGGGTAGACAAAATCACAGATATAATAAATGAAATCTTTAACAGTGCCAATATCCGGGAGGCTTAAGCAGATTGATTTTCATAGCACTGCCTAAGAAGCCAGGTGTAAACGAGTGCAAACTCCACTGAACAGTCAGCTTAATGAACCACATAACAAAACTCACCTTCCAGATTTAGAAGTGAAGTTTCGTCAATGACACTTGAACAAGGAACGAGATATTTATGCTTAGAATGTTGTCAGAAAGGGCGATAAAAATACAGAAAGACGTGTAGTTGTGTTTCGTACACTACGCAAAGGCATTCGACAAAGTTCGCCACAAAGACCTGATGGAGACGCTCGGCAAACTTGATACATTATTAGAATAATCAAGAATCTGTACTAGCAACAAACTGCCTGTATACGGACAGGAAACGAGTTCAGCAGATATACAAGGATAGAAAGGGTTGTAAGACAAAGATGTGTTTTCTCATCAGATCTTTTCAACTTGTACAGCGAAACAATTATGAAAGAGCTAGAAGTCCTGTAAGGATTCGTCATTGGTGGCCGCAATCTGAACAGTATAAGATACGTAGATGACCCAGTGCTGATAGCAGACACGGAAAGTAAACTACAAAACCTTCTACAGGAAGTAGTTACAGAAAGTGGAAAGAACGGGCTACATGTAAAATACAAGAAAACTGAAAACTCAGTAAAAAGAGTAGCCCAAAATACCAAATCCATGTGAGGGAAACTAAAATCAAGCAGGTATAGAAATTAAAATACCTTGGAAGAGAAGTGTTTTAACAGAGGACGGAAAGTGTAACACTGAGATCCGAAGGCGTATTGGTATGGCCAAGGATGCATTCCAGAAGCTGAACAGAGCATTGAGAGACAGGAAGATTTAGCTGGAAACAAAGAAGAGAGTGCTCAATTGTTATACAATGTCGGTCCTTTAACATAGCAGCGAATGCTGGACAATATCATCAAAGATGAAGGAGAAACTTGAAGCAACCGAAATGTGGTTCTACAGAAAAGATGCTGAGAATACCATGGACAGAACATGTGAGCAACGACGTGATCTTGGAGAGGATGGACACGAAAAGGAAACTGATATCTAACACCAGGAAAAAACGGCTGAAGTTTCTGGAACACGCAGTGAAGAAGGACGGCTTAGAGAATCTGATGCTTACGGGATGGATAGAAGGAAAGAGTGACAAGGGAGAAGCAACGCGTGGCATACTTGATGGGCTTGAGCGGATGGATGGCGGAGCGGAGATTGAGCGGTATAACAGAAGAGGAGTTGTTAAGAGCTACAAGGGACAGGAAGATGTGGAGAATAATGTTCGCTTACGTCCTGAAGAGACATGACACAAAGAAGAAGAAGAAGAAGAAGAAGAAGAAGAAGAAGAAGTAAATTTTTGTATTAGAGTGTTCGGAAATTAATGACGGTTTACCAGAAAGAATATAAAATAAATGTTACTTAAATTTATTGAAATATTATTTATAAAATTTGAAATTATTTTTACCTTCAACAAGAAAACGAACTTTTAAAAGAACTTCGTCATTTTCATGAAGACAGTTTTCAATTTCTTCTTTGTGAATATTCTGCCACAAATGAAATGCCCTAATGATGTAAATAAATCAGCATCTGGTGGTATAATTACTTGGATGGGCTTCGCACTGTGTGCCCTTATATTGTCAGGCTGGAGAATAATATATTTTGTTTTTAATCCGGGCACTTTTAAGGAAATAATTCGTTTTACTGCTCAAACTGCTGTCAAAAACATTCAGAGTGATGGTCCTTCCATGTTTTAGGAGTTCGTAATGGACAATACATTTCATATTTCAAATAAAAAGCAAAGTTTTCTGCTTATGGAATCCTAGTTTTGCTGTTGGGATTGGATTCTCATTTTGTAATAAGAACTTTTTCTTTCTTTTTCAACTGGCATTCGAAACATTTTGTAGATGAGAAAAAGGAAAGGCTGGCATTCTCAATTAAAAAAGAATAAAAACTCCTGAACATGGTGGAACATTTTTGTTTGGATTCTCCATCGAAAGCTAATGAAGAACCCAAATTCCATCAGTACACGTTTTCACAATTAAACTGTGGAAAGTACTATAAATGACATGCTAATTCTAGGTGAAGTATTTTACCACACAAACATAGTTCGGTCTCGGTTCTGTCAGTCAGTTAAATGCTACACGCGATAAATGCTTGGGCGATCGTTTGTCTTTCGAGTCATGATAAACTAGGCAGAAGATTTTCCCGCAGTAGGTTGCCATTTTTTTCTGTGGCAGACTGATTGCTAACAAAGGATATAGGACCCAGTCTGTTCTACTATTCAATCCATAGTTGGTGGGGAGAAGTGATAGATTCATAACTTTTTCAAGAGAATGTGCACGTAAATTAATGCAACAAATCCGACTGGAATTCGAACTGCAAGTTGATTAATAATTCATAACAGAAAAACACGTCATTACTTTTCGAATACTGTGAAATATTTACTTTTTACACTTCTTTTATTTTTCATGTTCCAACACCATGGGCTATGATCATATTTGCCTTGGACTTCATTGACAATATTTAAAACACGTACCTGCAATGCATAATCTTTTAATACTCACAATCCCCAAAATAAAATAATAATAATAATAAATAAAATATTCTCATTTGTATTTGTTTGATATGTAGGTTCATCAAGTCTTCAATGAGTATAGAAATTTTCAATGAGTTTCGAAACATATTTATTATGACATAAATTATTTTTTAATAAAGCTATGAAGCCGTCTTATTTACAAGAATAGAAACAGCCAGATAAACAAAAGTGATAAACAGGTTGGAGATATTAAAGATTTCCATGAGCAATTAAAAAAAGCGAAATAACCCAAACATTTGAAAATTACAAGGTGTGATTGTTACATTGTCGCCATGTTATATTCTAATTTCGCTTTGTTTGTTTTTGATTTTGTCGATTGTACAATATATTAGGGTTAGTTGGACATGTTTGTGAGAAAAAGAGCACCCCGACGCAATTCTCATCGCCAGAATTTTGGAAACGGCATGCTGTACTACTTGGCATTCACACCGGAAACTCTAATACGATTATTTCATAGTGTTTGAGTGTTAATCTGGGGACAGAACAAAGGATTCGGTCTAATGGTGATTATGAAAGTGTTTGAAGTGATCACACGTGGTGGTGAAGTTATCCCTTCATTAATTTTTCACAGAGTGTTAGACTCAATACAGAAGCCAACATTAAGTTCCTTGAGAAGGTAGTGCTACTCTGGGTCAAGAGGGTAGCTGCTGGAAAACCATATATCTGGCAACATAACTCTGCACCGTACCACACAAGCAGAAGAACCCAGTCATGACTGTTAAACAATTTCTGCAACCACATCATCCTTTACATCTGTCCATCTAATTCCCCAGACTGCAACCACTTTGATTATTATGTTGGGGTGTAGTTGAGCAAGAGACTAACAAAACTCATTGTAAAACCAAAAATGAACTGAAGACAAAGATTACGGCAGCATTCACCAACTTAAATATGGAGACCGTCCAGAAGAGTTGCAGGAGATTCTGATGTCATCTGAAGGTCGTGAATGAATTTACTCTTTAGTATATCAAGAGACTTTTGTGTAACTTTTGTAAGTTATCTGTTCAAAGGGGATACCAGTGTTATTTTCATTTTTGCCTCATTTTGACGACACCTCTCTTTCTCTTTCATATATATATATATATATATATATATATATATATATAATGGACTCATAGCAAGTCATCAAATATCCGAATTTTGCTAAAAATGGCAGAATCCATAGAATTGGAGAAAAGTTATTAAAACCATGTTTTGAATTGCTTATATCGACTGTGAAGAATAAGTATCCATTAGACATTTTAAAAGCCATTGTACAGATAAGTGATACAATCATTATTCATTGGATTGATTGACATTAGAAGTAACATATATATATTTCAAAGACCGAAAGTAGGCGAGCACACGATGGTTGATAAGAACACTTTTAGCAATGACTTATGTTCGTTGTTTTGATGAAAACAAAATATTTCAAGAAGAAACGCTTTTTGCCAATACTCTTACCACTGACACAAGAGGTGAATCTATTTTTTTCGACAATTTAAATCATCTTTTGAATATCATAACATGCCACCAATAAATATTGTTGTTTGGGCAACAGACAAGGCAACTAAAGCTTTTTTAGTACATTTAAAGAAAGAAGTTTCCAATATTTTATCTGTTCCGTGTATGATCCCTAAGCATGTTAGAAAGCAAACAAGTTCAAGTTTTGTTGACAGTTGTAAGAAATTGAATTAACAAGATCAAATCTCTTGTGAAAAGAGATTGGATATTCAGGCAATTTTGTGAAGATTGTGTTGAAACATGTTCAATTGATTTTTTTCACATACACAAATCCGTTGATTATCAAAAAGCTAATGCTTTGCACATTTTAAGGCCTTAAATAACACTGTGTTGCAGTTTGTTTGTTTTTCCTCGAGAATGCCAAACATGGTTGGTGTGAAAAACAAGAACGAGTTTCTTTACTTTGCTGATACATTAACGAAGTTAAATGAATGTAACTTTCAACTTCAATGAAAATTAGAACACACACTGCATGTAAATAATTACTTTATTTCTTGAGAAACTAAATGTGTTTAAAAATATCTTATGACTGAAGAATCCGAGTTTTCAAAGTTGGTCTTACAGTTAGTGACTTGAAAAAATATAGCTGCCATTTTGATCACTCAATGTTAACCTGGAAAAAATATTTCAAAATATTAACAACATAAAAGAGAATGTATGGATAGATAACTCATTGAATGTATTTAAAGTGAGAATTGTAAGGAGCAGTCATTGCAATGGAAGCATGATGAGAAACCAAAGGATATTTTAATCAAAATGGGTACATACAATGTTGGTGGAACAACAGAATCCATTCTTGAATTTTATCCATATTTATGGACTATGAATTTCCCTTTGTATCCATGTCACATATTTAACTCAGAGAGGATTTAGTAGAATGAAAAACATTCTTAATAAAGAGAGAAATTTAATGAATTTAACAGAAAGAAATGATCTTTCCGATTATATTCTTCAGGACGTGGGCGAACATGGTTCTCCATAATTTCTTGTCATTTGGAAAGCACATCTATTCATATTCAAGGAAATCTAGATGCTGCAAAAACCTTACCTCTTTGATATTTTGTTTTATGTTTGGGTCGAATGAAGAGAAAAGAAAGATATTTTTATTTAGCTAAACCAGTAGAATTGGTATAATACTTGAATAAAGCATAGAATAATGGACTTAGTAACTATTTTTGTTTAATGTTAAATTTCTTTTTCATTTGGGGAGTGGGGCGCGTACGTAATAGTGCTAGCAGTAGAAGAGTCACTGAAAATTTATAAAAGTTATATAAATATATACAAAAATATGTAAAACAATGGTGAGGAAGAGTAGGGATAAAAGAGAGGGAAAATTACTAACTGTAACTGTGGATAAAAAATATGACAACAAAAAAGTGTTAACCTCACTCTTGACAGATAATCAAAGACAGAAAGACTTAAATATATGCACAATGTCTAAAATACTACTACCTGACAATTAAGAGTATAAATCACATAGATTACATTTAAACTTGTGATTTAGCAGCTAAATTTAGTAAAATATTGAATGACCCACGAAACTGGCAAACAAGATTAATTTTTCGATAAATGATGATATTTTTTAAAATGTTATTATCGACTTTGTTTGCTTCTAATTTCTCTCAAAACAGCAATTTTATGTTTGGCGATCTGTCTTCAGTTAAACCTAATCACATTTTGGAACACGAAGCACTGGCACTAGCTTCGATATAAATTGATTCGTTCACAATTCGTTATATTGTTATTTTTTGTATGAGTATCGTTAATGTGCGTTGTGGTGCAGTGGATATCGACTCGGAACGAGAAATCGAGGAAGCCGAGTTCGAATTCTAGTTGAATTCCTTGCATTCACTTATGCGCAAATACCCTTGGGAAAGGTATTAACCGTTTCTTCCCTCCAATTATGGGTTAAATAAGAGGACAGATTGGGTTCTATAACTTTGGCTGGCAACCAGTCTACCGCAGAAATTAATGGCAACCTACTGTGGGATAATCATCTGCCCAGTTAGTCATGTCTCTATCGAGACATGATCGCCCAAGCGTGTATCATGTATGGTACCTCATGTATCGTCAATGAGTTTATAATAATTCGTTTTAGTTATGAGTTTTTCCCCAATTACTAGTTGTAATTTTTTATTCCCGTTTTGTAATTTAAATCTTTTAACATGAAACTAAATACTATAAATATTATTAAAGATTGCATTCCTATAATGGTGTTTGGATATACTTTTAGCACTGCGGATAATAGATTTTGTCATTGTTGGTTATCCATACTTCAATTGTTCCATAAGATAATACTCTGACATGTAAACAGAATTTCATCATATATGGATGAGGAAAGCTCAAAACATATGATTAATTTTCTTATCTTTGGATTACGATTGTCATACATTCTGGACCGTCCCACATGGGATCTTAATGGATTAAAGCATTGATTAATGAATTTAGTGACATAGGAATTGAAAGTTCAATCCTTGGGATGGATATTACAGACTCAGACCAAATGGAAACAGGACTAGCAATCAGTGAGCAATAGTAAAAAAGGACAAGACACAATAATCCTAATCATGGATAGCAGTACAAGAAATATCTACCCTAAAATTACTCATATTAACAGGCATCTGTAAAAGGAAGTAAGTGAAAATGTTGTGATGATAATAACAATGATGAGGACATTAATCTGGGAAGTCATTTGTTACCATTCATAAAATCAAGCTTCAAATCACTACAGAATTTGAGAAAGATTGATATTAAGCAGTGTGTGTGTCTGTGTGTGGCACAGCTGCACATTTGCAGCGATCTCAAGGGTGGACACTTCGAACACTGCAAGTAAAACAGCGTGTTAATATTTCCCGCCTAACAATAAACATGTTTTTCATCGATTACATTAAAGGATGTGCGTTGTGGTGCATTGGATATCGGCTCGGAACGAGAAATCGGTGGAGCCGAGTTCGAATTCCAGCCGAATTCATTGCATTCACTTACGCGCAAATACCCTTGGGAAAGGTATTAATCCGTCTATTCCTTCCAGTTATGGGTTAAATAACAGGACAGGTTGGGTTCTATAGTTTTGGTCGGTAACCAGTCTACTGCAGAAAGCAATGGCTACCTACTGCGGGATAATCTTCTACCCAGTCCGTCATGTCTCTTTCGAAATATGATCACCCAAGCGTGTATCACGTATGGCACTTAACTGACTGATTGACATTAAAGGATTAGCAATCCTTTTTCATAATGTTCCCATTAAGATGTGTATCATTTCATTATTTATGCTTTCGTATGTAAACTTGTGTTTCTTTTTTATCTTTATATATATATTTATATATATAGTCATAATTTTTCTAAGTATATCTATTACTACAGTTTTGATAGTAAAAAAAATTATAACTAATTAGTTTATAACTAATTATATCACTTACATATATTTTTGTTACAAAGCTGTACTGTAAAAACATTTTCAAATTTTAGTTTAGGTGGCCGGTCGCATGTCTTAATCTCCTTTTTTAATATTCCTTTGTAAAGTTAAGCAAAATGAATGATGAGATTTTGCTGTCGAGTAAAGTAAGAAAGCAAGTCTTTACTATTATTAATGTAAACTCTATTCCTTATTGTGCCTACCTGAAGGCCGTAATAGGTGGCCACTCATCGGAGAGTTAATTTTCTGGTGGATATTTCTAGTGGATATTGCTCTATGATCGTTACTTTTAATGAGCTTAAATGTGATCTATAATTATTTGGAATGTAATAATAATCTAACAGTGAGATTAGCTTAGTAATCATAGAGGCACCGAGGGACTAGCCATTATGCGGATTATGTTTGCTGAAAAAGAGAAGCCTTTCACTTCCCGGGAAAATATGCTGCGTTGAGGTCAGAATTCATTACCATGGGAGAATGTCATGCTTGGCAGATGGCTATAAAACGTTTCATTATTTTAAAAAGCTATTAATCATATGAACATTCTTTTCAGACATAATAACAAGAAAAATGTCTTAGAAGATATTGAAGAATGTTTTAAACGACAAATGCGTAAAATTACTTGAAAGCATAAAACTGTTTATGTTTCAATCATTTTCATTTGTTTTTTCCATTTGCGAAAAAACAAAACCCTTTAAAATGGTAAAGAGATCCTTACTAAATTTAGCTCAGTTCAGCACAGTCAGATAGGTAGGACGTAGAAAGAATGTGCCACGTCAAATTTCCAAGAATTGAAATCTGCTTTGTCCGTCTGCTTTGAAAATCATCATTAACAATTTTGGCTTTTACTTGGGTTCGATCATCACTAATTGGATTTTTACTAAATCGATCTCGTTTAAATCGCATTCTTAAACATTTTATTATCAGCAAGAAGTTTAATCATTAAAATATTCAAAAGAGAAATTTAAACTGAAATTAGAACTTAGTTTAATAAAATGTGTCAATAGAAAAAAAAAGACAAAAGTTTAAACTCACGAGAAAAATTGTAATTTTGGAAAATTTTAATTAGAATTGTAAAGTTAAAATAAAAAATCTTGGCAAACAAAACGTATTCTGTAATTGCCGACATAATTGTAAAAATTAACTGGTTATTTTTCTGCTGAAAAATATATATATATAACTGATATTGTTTTTGTAAGACGATCATGGGAATATTTCTTTTCATTAAGAAATGAAACTTGAAGCCAATTTTTCATTACAAACATTTTTTAGAGATGCAAGTCAGAAAAATGTAAAATGCCGGTTAAAAAACATTTACTAAATTTAGCTGATCCCGAGAATGAAAAAGATAAGTATTCAATTCTACGTCGTCCATTTTGTTAATAAAGCTTGAAGAAGAGGTTCAAATGTCAGTAGTTCAGTCCCTGGTGCTTTTTCGTATGAGGTTCGAAAGAAAGTCGCACCGCATTGAAGATAGAAAAGAAACAAATGATTCTTTGACCTTAAGAGCTTTCAACAAGATAATATTTCCCCTCGTTATCGATAACATAATCCAATCTGTTCGGTAAATTATTAATTCATCAGATGTGAAAGTTCTTCAAGTTTCGATGCAAGAAAAAGTCAATCCAATTTTACCCTCCTTGAAATGAATTGACTACTTTTCAGCAAAAGAATGTTGTACTGATCTGAAAAGATAATAGATAGAGCAAGGTCAGGAAACAAGGACGAGGAAAAACTTCCATATTCAGTGCATAAATAACTGTTGACTATTCTACCTAAGAGAGTTTCGGTATCAAGTCTAATTCAAAGAAGAGCAAAAAGAAAATCCTTGATTAAGCTGTGAAGCAGTCAGATGATGAGGACACATTGGCCAAGTTTTTCGAGTTCATCAAGAGGTTTTACGATCGAAGTTTGATTTGTACGTTGTTAATTTGCTGTATTTTTCTAATTCTCATGTAGTTTCCTTCTGATTTCTATCATCTACGGTTTGCAGAAGCGCAATATTAACACAATTTGATTGTCCAAATCGAAAAGAATTTGTACGACAGAAAAAAAATCCACGATCGAAACTGACCAATCCATCGGTGGCGTGTCCGCGAACATAAAATTTAAATTCCATAGACGAAACGAATATTTCTTACCACTTCTGTTGCTTAATAACACCTTTTGAATTTATACAATATATGTACCTGATACATATCTGGTCTAGAATCATTTTAGAAGTGTAGAAGTGTAATTAAAAAGATAACCTCAAAATGATTATGTCAAATATGCAACTGGACTTTTTTTTTCCAAACTAATAAAAGGAAATGTTTAATGATAGAGAAATAACGGTATAGATTTTAAACCAGAGTAAAAATGCAGACGGATTTATTTTACCGCTCTATAGTAAACACGCAATTTACCATTTTAGTAAAGATTTTTTAATCGTAAAATAATTCGACGCATGCCACCTACGAAACACGGTTTTAATCTTTACATCTTTTAAAATTCGACAAGGCACTTTGGCCTTCTCTCTCTCTCTCTCTCTCTCTCTCTCTCTCTCTCCACACACACACACACACACACTCTTCCTCCCTCCTTTCTCTCTCTCTCTCTCTCTACGATCGATAACTACGAGTGATTGTGCACTCTTTAACTGCGGTGTTTCTGACTGACTGCCGGGTGTTTGCGCAAGATTTTGGACATCGATTTGGTTGAATTTTCTTAATAAAAAATATCGATTACTTTAATGTCGGATATAACAAGATTAAAGAAGTTGGAAAGATAGAGAAACCTTATTGATTAAAAAGAGAAAAGGAAGAAGAAAACTGTGTGGGCGGAGAGAAAGCTGAAAGCACTTTGCAGGACTCGGCTGGTTGTGATGGCGCTGATGGCAAGAACGCAGAAAGAAAAACTAGTCTTGAAAGCATTTAAAAATTTTAGTTTTTAAAACAGAGATCCGTCACAGACTGAATTCTTTTTTACTGAAAGAAAACGCACACAACATGTATGGGGCTCTGCATGCAAAACCAAGTACAGATCTGTATTTTCAAGCAAAATCTTTATGTAAAATTTATAAACAATTCAAAAATAATTTATTCTGCAAATTAAAATTTCGTGGGTTTGCCATTAACAGATTTTTAATTTAACATATTCCTAATTAAAATTAAAAATTCAATTTTTAAATTTAGTCTTTCAACTAACGTAATTATGAGATCTATCTTCCCTGGTACTGAAAACAAAGCAAGCATAATTTTTTCTGATATCAGGATAAAATTTAAAAATCCTAAATCATTTAGGCTTGTTAGATAACAAGCTTAGCCAAGAGAACTAGAAACTGTCCCCCGATTTTCCGGCAACTGATGAGTTTAAAAACAAACACCTCTTTTCAAACTTACGAGTGCGCATCCGTAAAAGGTAAGAAAAAATCCTATTGTAAACAACAGTTCATCTGAATGATGATTTGCTATGTAAAAAAAAAAAAATGTGCATAAAACATACTTCCCATGAAGCTGTTTATCCGATCCTCAGACCACAAAAAAATGGATATCGGATCGGAATAAGAATTCGGAGAGTTCCATTTGATATTCGGTGCATTCACTTAGGCGCAAATACCCTTGGTAAAGGTATGAATCCATTTCTTCTCTCTTCAGATATGAGTTGAAAGGCAGGATGAATTGGGTTGTATAGCCTTGGTTAGCAACCAGTCTACCGCAAAAAGAAATGGCAACATACTGTATAGTCAGTCATGGACTGAAAGTGACATAATCGCCCAAGCGTGTATCACGTATGGTACTTAACTGACTGAGTTGGTGATATATTAATACATTACAATAAAAACATAAAACATAACTTTTGTCGAGTATAAACACAAATTATATCTTGTTTCATTAGGTAATTATATATAATTCGAGTACATTACAAACGACCAAAATACAAGACACATTTTAGTAG
The DNA here is from genome assembly GCA_037127315.1 of Ascarosepion bandense. Classification (NCBI taxonomy): domain Eukaryota; kingdom Metazoa; phylum Mollusca; class Cephalopoda; order Sepiida; family Sepiidae; genus Ascarosepion; species Ascarosepion bandense. The sequence continues at coordinate 297,917 of JBBBDQ010001709.1, forward strand.
ATAATACGAAAATATTACACAGGAACTAGTGAAAAGAACGACATAAAATTCTCGATTCCATTATTATACAAAAGAAAGAACCCACATCAAATAAAACACCTTTCTCGCACAGGAGATGGTATAGTGAAGTGTGCATAAAATGTTTAATATGCGAACGATATAAGCAATACATATACAAAAATAACAAAACATAAATATTCAATACATGATTTGATAGTAACATATTACATCATGTTGAACCAATTGCAATTGCAGCGATCTAAAAATGCGAGAATTTAGTAAGAAATGTTGTCTAGCATACTGATAACATTCATATTGATAACATTCACTTATTGATAGTAACTGAGATAGTCGAAAGGGACTTGAGTAAAGCAAAAGAATAACTTTGGACAGTTTATTAATAATTTCTACTCAGTATACAAAACATAAAGCTTTATCCTAGGCCTGTTGCTCTTTCTGATCTTCATCAATGATCTTCATGATGTGATCAAATCCCAAATAGGCATTTACGTTGACGACACCATTTACTCCCACCTCAGTCAGAAATCTACCAAGGTGGACAAAGATAACCTCGCTGCTGATCTGTGGTGGACTTGAGTAAGAAATGGCTCGTAAGCTTTAATGCTTCCAAAACGAAGCTGCTAACTGTCAACCACCATAGTCAGTCCCTCGTGCCCGATATCAGCATGGATCAAGCTAGTCTCCCCGAAAGCGATACACTCCACCCCCTCGGCCTCACTCTCTCAACCGATCTCAAGTAGAACGACTACATTGAATCAATAGCTAAATCTACTGCTAGGAAGGTTAGGTCACTGTGGTCAGGAAGTTTTTCTCACCTGAGTCCATCTTGCACATATACAAATCAACCATACACCCATGAATTGAATACTCTTGTCAGGCACTTCTGCTATTGTTTTCTCGCACTTCCCGTCTGTGAAACTCTCTTCCGTATACTTGCTTCAATGTAGTCATTCCACTTGAGGTCGGCTGATAGAGTTAGGCCAAGGAGACATAGTGTTTTGCTTTCAGGGAGACTAGCCTGATTCATTTTGATGGGTAGGTAGGAGTGGTTGTATATGGTGGTTAAACGATAATTGCTTCTTTTTGGAAGCATTAAAATTTACGAGCCATTTCTTACCCCAGTCCACCACAGATTAGAGTTCCTTTTCAAGATCAGAAGCGAAGTTTGCTTTGTCAGCCTCGGCAGATTTTTTTACTAGGCGGGAGTAAATGGTTGTGTCGTCTGCATAGATGCCTACTTGGAATCTGATTACATCAGCGAGGTCGTTGATGAAGATCAGAAAAAGCGTAGGACCTAGAATAGAGCCTTCAGGGACAACAGTGTTATTATGATAGTATCTGGAAGCGTGCCCATTCAATACTACCTTCATTACGCAATTTGAACGGAAAGACTGGATTAGGTCAAACCAGTTAACCCATAGCCCTGTAGCTTGCGTAGACGTCCAGCATGCCAGACTGTAAAATGTCTATCTAATGCAACAGCTCGAGCTTCACAGTTCTTATCGAAAGCCTGGTATATATACTCTGTGATGGTCGTTAACATATCAGCAGTAGACGTGGTGAACCATACTGTTTATCGGAGAAGAAGCCGTGGGCTGTGAGATGTTGAACCGCTTAAGCATTGATAATATATTCGAGCACTTTGCCAAAAATCGGTAGGAGGGTGATAATTAAAAGGGTCTTGGGGTTCTCTAGAATTCTTAAATACAGGAACCACAGAGGATGACTTCCTGCAGACAGGGAAGCAAGAAGCAGAGAGGCTGTACTTGTAGAGTTTGGAGTGGATAGAGGAGAGTTCAGGGACACATTCCTAAAAATAGCTTCACAAACTTTGAGGTCTGGTTCACCCGTCGGATCATTGACTTTCAAATATCCCCACAATGTATCAAATGGTTTTGCAAACCGTCTTTGCAATATTAATGTCTCCTGTACAAACCAATTGTTTTAGGTGACCCCACTGATAAAAATCCAAAGGATTGAGGTGAGGGAAATGTGCAGGCCACGGAGAGAATCTTCTCCTACTTATACGTCTTTTATGGTAGATGTCAGCCAGTGCATCGTGAACAACGTGGCTAAAACGTGCTGAATCCCCATTATGCATGAACCACAGGCGTCTTCGTATTAGCAGGGTACATCTTTTAGGAGGTCTGGAAATGTGTTCGAAAAAAAGTCTTTGTAGACAGATTCTGTAAGACGTGATAGGAGAATATATGGACCTACCAGACAATAACCTACAATTCCAGGCCGCTAATCGTAAACTGATGCTGATGTCTCGCCTGTATTGTACCATGGCGATTCCGACCTTCCCACAAATGTTGGTTGTGTAAATTTGTTATTCTATGTCTTTCAAATGTTTCCTCATCCGTAAACAAGGCTGAAGAGACAAACAACAGATCGGAAGTTTGTGTAATAAATCACTGGAAAAGTTATCCCTTGATGAGTTGATCGGAGGGCGAAAGCCCCTTGCACACATTTCAAGTAATACGGATACCGGAGTTGCTCTTGAAGTACCCTCCATACGGTATTATGAGATGTGCGACATGCTAGGTCCAGTTGATGTGTGCTGATATCTGGATCGTCCTTGACATCAGAAGAATGTGTTCTTCGTGGTCAAGCGTACGAGCGGATCTCGGTCTTCCTCGATCCATTGTTTGTGGTACCACGGATCTTCTCTTAGCAGCGCGAACATAAACAACAGCAAAGGTTGTCTTCATCTTAGAAGCGCAATTTGATACAGCCGTGCAGCTTTGTGTCCATTAATCATTCACACAGCCATATGTAAAATTCATATCTGCCTGCACATGATATGAATATCCTGCCATTGTTAAATGGAAGACATCTCGGTTAACTTATATATATATATATATATATACATTTCGGTGGCTGGTGTGTGTATACACGGTCGAGTTTCAATTCCGGCCAGAAGCAAGCGGGTGTGTTTAGCAGCGAAACAAGCTTGAATATGGATGACTATCTATATATAAGAATTGATTTTTAATTAATACAACAGAATCCCTAAAAACATTATTTTTAGTGGATACACGTTTATATATATATATATATATATATATATATATATATATATATATATATATATATATACAAAATGAGATAGATACAGATAGATGTGATCGACAGATCTGCGCTTAGATGCAAAAATCGAATGACAGGAAGATATATACGTCCTACACACGAGAGGGTAAGACTAAAATATCCTTGGAAGAATAAAATCAAGGTTCGGAGAAAGCACCCACCCCTCAAGCTGTTTACACTAACGAGCTGATAGTAACTGACGAATACCGGCGGCGAATAAACAATAGTTGTACGTCTGAGAAATTCAGTTTCGTGTTCTTATTCGTTTTTATATCGACAGCGTTATAGATAGGAATAGTCTAATACATACATAGCTACATTATATATATATATATATATATATATATATATATATATATATATATATATATATATAAGAAAAATTAAGACAGACGCGTTTTTCATGGTGAATCGGAAGTATAGGCCTATACTTCCGATTCACCATGAATTTTCTTATATTTGCTCTATACGTATTTATTTGCGCTATACGTATTTATACGTATTTAGAATCAATGAATACATCAAGGAATGGGAGTTTGTTATTAATATTCATTGATTCTAGCACACATAAATTTACTACTTCTCTATATAGGAAACCACCTAGCATAAATTCGTGTCTTCTTAATTATAATAGTGAATGCCCCCAACGATATAAGTTAGCTGTTATAAAAAACTTACTTCAACGCACACAAATGATATCTTCTTCCAAATCTATATTTTATAAAGAATTACACAACATTAAGCAAACACTAGTCAATAATGGATTTCCTAACTCCGTTATTGATCAACAAATTAAAATGTATCTCAACAAACTTAACAATAGCTCTAACAATAATGATAATATTAATAATAATGGTTTACATCAAAATAAACATAACACTATTAACTTATACTATTGCAACCAAATACATAATAATTATAAACAAGATGAAAAAACTCTCAAAAACATAATACGTAGAAATGTTAAACCAGTCGAAAGTAATAATCAAATTAAACTCATTATAAATTATAAAAAGTTTTAAACAATTGACCTAATAGTCTATAATAACCCAACAGGCACTAAACTAAATTCTTTACAAAAAACCAATGTAGTGTACCAATTTACATGCCCATTCAGAGATTGCATCTCTGATACTAATCAAAAACCTAGTACATATATTGGTTTTACCACAACCACGCTCTCCCGTAGACTTACATGTCATCTTTCTGATCAGAGTACTATTAAACAACATTTCTCTGAAAAACATAAACATGTAGGTAATATCAGACAGATTTTGGTCAACAATACGGTGATCCTTACTCATACACACAGTAAGAGGAACCTGCAGATATTGGAGGCCATGTACATCAAATCAAAACAACCAACACTCAATAAAATCAACTTTAAAACAGGAAATGACATATTACATTGCATTTGACTAGATGGTTTTGTTGTCATTTCGCGCTATCCCGCGGTGTGACGTCATAAAACCTCATCGCAAACTTAAGAACTGCGTTTATTATTTTTGGTAACTATTGCCGTTGCCAAGCGGAGTTTTATGTCAACACAAAATGAAATCGTCGGTGATGGTGGATTTTATAATATTTCAGTTTAAACTACCTCTCTGAAGATGGCTCATGTGAGCCGAAAGCTTAGAAGAAAACCAATAAATAATTATCCAAATGTTGGAGAATTTTTGTCTTTATTTTCAACTGAAATTAAAGCAAAAATACGACGTTTAGAACGGCTCATGATTAAACATAATAGACATTCATTGTCTCTTATATTTAATAGCATATGTCTAGAAAATATATATATATAATAAAGGAATAGGGTTGTTTCAACGAGAGTAATTAGCTGAACGTTCACGGCTTCTCACACTTTTTATTTTATATATATATATATATATATATATATATATATATATATATTACTCCTGATGAGACGTTGGACACCCACCGTTGAAACAACCATATGATTGTAGAGGACATATATAGAAGAAATTATGTACATGTTCTAAAACATAATTTATAGTATATATATACAACACGTTAACATTTCCCTTCTCTGATTCCGAGTTTCGAACCCGGTCAGAAGCAAGTGGATACGTCTAGCCACACTGATGAGCTGTGATACAGTAAAACAGGCTTGTATGTGGATAACTAATATATATATATATATATGTGTGTGTGTGTGTGTGTGTGTGTGTGTGTGTGTGTGATAGGATAAAAACAAATAGAAAACTTTTATAAATGCTTCGTTTTTATTGAAGCTTCATCAAAGAATGTGATATGGAGAAATGAAAGATGTCTAATAAAAACACACGCGCGCAAATACACACATAAACAAATAACTCACAAACACAAACACACGCACAATGGAATATGCATTAACATTCACTTTCCGTATAGGCAGACTAGATTAGAATCAGTACATACTTACACATATAAATTTTACACACGAACGTTGATTGACAAGACAAATGCACTTGACCAGTGAAAAACAAACAACATAAAAATAAAAATAAAAAATATAACAGATTTTTTTCTCTTTCCTTCTTTTCCTCCGCACCTCCTTCTCTAACGCTTCACACTGTTTGACTGCCTCAATATATAGTCATAAAGGACTACCTGTGAACATTTCGTTTGGAGAATCCTTTTTACACAGATGGAAACTCTGTTTTGTTTTTTCTTTCCTTTTTTTTATTTTGTTAATGTACATTTGTAGATATAAATCTAATTTCGTGATGGAAAAAACACGTGGCCGCGTCTTCATATGTTCATAACTAACATTTAAAGTAGAGATATATATTCAGGGGAGATCAAGCTGGGATAGAGAGAGAGAGAGAGAAAGGGAGAGAGAGAGAGGGGGATGAGTGAAAGTGAGTGAAATATAAAGAAAGGAAGATTAGCATACGGTGAGAGAGAAAGAGGAACCGAAGGTGAGAAAAAGACTGAGAGCAAATTACTCAAAGGAGTATATTGGTTGAAGATAGACATGAACACTGTAGGTTCTTGTAAATATGGAACCAAAAAGTGAATTATTTAAACCGGTGTGAAAATCGTACACAAGGTCAGAATACAGAGGGCAACAAACAAACATATTTTCAGCAAGAAACAACAATCATTTGAATAACATTGAGATTGCTTTACACCGTTATGTTGATGAAAGGCGTTAATTGCAGTTGTAATGCGACCCTTATAACCAATAAAAGGCTTAAGAGAGTTATTAAGATGAAATTAGCTTTACCGATCAACACCACCAAAGCACCTCGGATTTTATAATTGCAAAAGCAGACTGATTCCTGCGATCTGGTAGAAAAAAAAATGACTCATTCAAATCTATCTCCTGTTATCGTTGCTATGGACAAGTTATTCGCATTGGTAAAGACCTGCGTTTACCACATTTATACATGCAAAGCAATTAATTTTGTGCACTTGTTCAGATTCTAGACTTTGAAGGTAAAATTGTTCAACTAAAGCATTTCTTTAAATAATTCTTAAAACATTTAATTTTTTTCGATTAGATATGATTTCTTATTGATATAGATGCAATATTTAGTAGATACACATGCTTGGAACTTGTTTTTCATTGTCTCGAAAACGGAGATATCTACTTCAACACGTGTGTTTACAAACATAACGTCTATTGCAATAATAAATGTCGAATTGAACAAATCTATTTAGTACTTTAAAAATTACTTTGTTATATATATATATATATATATATATATATATACATATATATATATATATATATATATATATATATATATATATATAATCCAGAGTTTAAAGCACGACTCGGGGTTTCACGCACTACACAATCATCAGATACATATGAAGTTATCATTTTCAGGTTTTAATTTTGTTTTTTGATACCAGCATTGTTTAAGGTCGTTATAAATTAGAAATCTGGAATGTCAATTTTTTCATTTATAAAATGCATAATTTTAATTTCCTTTATAGCGAAACCTAAAAATGAAAGTAAAATCGTAGAAGTGCTTTAGACGTAGGGTAATATGTATATTTATTAATATATACTTGATAGCTCTATTATATTGCATTGAGCACTGTACTATTACTACCTGATAAATATTTATATATCGGTGTGTACCTGTCTGTATACACATTTATATTTATTTACATCCATACCTATATATATATATATATATATATATATATATAATACAGCTCTGTCCATACGTTGAGCCCTGTTTTATTTATACCTGAATAATAATACTATGCATATGTGCACCCTCATATGTATATTTATTCATTTACGTCATTCTCTCTCTATCATATATATATATATATATATATATGAGATAATGGATAGTGATGGTCCTGTATTAAGTTCTGCGTGTCATTGGGAAACATTGTGTGTTATAGCTTAGCTGATCAATGTAGGTGGTTGCAGGACGATGAGCTCATCTTACTCATCCGTGGCTCGGTGTTCAAAACTGTAGATCACTTCCGAGTTATTGTCTTGCTCATCAGCAGTGTTCTGTAAAGCGCGCTCTGCGTTTGCGTAAGATTGTAGAAATATCAAGGATTGGTCCATACTACCGTGATTTATTTGGATATTGTATTTAAGAGATGTTAAGTATGGCTCTCAGCATCCAAGTGTAGGTTTCATCAAGTTTAGACTGAGGTTTTAGTTAATGTCCAAGAATTGGCACCATACATTAGCACTATTTCTACAGTGATTCGAAAGAATCTCCGTTTGAGATTCTCCGGTAGCTCAGATCTCGAGACTTTAGTTATTCGAATTTTCAGTAAAATTTATTTCGCTTCCAAGGTATGTAAAAGATTTGGCAATTTTTATTGATTCACATGAGACAGTTTGTATTGAGCCTTGCTGATTGAAGCCTATGGATTCAGTCTTAGAGGCATCGACAACATTAACAAAGTTAAGCATCATTAGTTGCATTTTCCGGATGATCTAGAAGAGTTGTGACATTGGTAATGGTGTCGGCACTGATAACTAAATTATTTGCATAGTCAATATCTGTAAACTTTTATACAGGATATCTTGGTGATAAGATCAAACTTAGATGGTGATATTTGGCAAGGGAAGAGTCCTCAATAATCAACCGACCTGTCGGAATTTGTCCAACGGTTGATCTATTTTTTTCGAAAGCCATTTTGATTTTTCAGGGTACATTCTCTATTTCTGGCTGTATTCCACTGAAAATTGTTGTAAATCTTTGTTGCAATGGAGGTGAATGTGATTTACCGATCCTAGATCTCTCTTTGAGAAAGGAAGTATGCAGCCTTCTGTCCAACTTTCTATGGCTTCTCCATTATATGTGGCGTTACAGAGTTGGAGTAGAATATCGTTGTAATCCTGGGTCTTTCGAACCCCCAAAGAATATTATCAAGTCTCGTTGCTATCCTATTTGGGGTGTTTTGTTTTTTTGTTTTTTTTAAACTATTTCAAGTTCTACATCTGTAAAATTTCCAGGTTTAATATCAAGAGGATGTTAAATGATTTTCTCGACCCTTGTATCTAAAATGTCACGTACTTTCCCAGAGAGGTTTTTAAAAATGATCTTGCCATTTATTCAACCTTTCAACTTCACTATTAGCTTGTTGAATTTCTGCCACTGATCTCGTTGACAGTTTTCTAAACAAGAGCAGATTGTTTGTTGGCAGCAGCAAAGATGATAAGGCGAATTTTTCTGGGTGCATTCAGCTTGTTGATCTTCATAAGAGTTCTTGAGTTGAGTAAGTTCTTCATTGAAGTCTGGTACATATTTAAGGAATGGATTTAAATTTCTAATAAAGGCTTATATTTCTTATTTTATATTTCTTTCCCTTATCCCTTTTCTGTTTCAAGGATATTTGATTCCCAAGGAATGTGTTACTGAAAAGAATCAAAGAACAAACAAAACAAAAAATATATTTAAACATTATTTTTAGTGTATACCCATATTTCAGAGATGCCCTGTTTAAAATAAACGATTATTTTACTTTAAACTGTTTTTATTTCATCTACTGGCCTGAATATTAGAAAAATCTTAATAAAGGAAAAGTCACCTTTCGCACAAAAAAAAAAAAAGAATATAAATAACTTTTTAAGTGATTATATATATATATATATATATATATATATATATATATATATATATATATAGTGTCATCCGCAGACAGATCTGTTTCGCCGTATCACAGCTCATCAGTACGGTTAGACTCCGATTGCTTTTTTACCCAGGATTGAAACCCGACCGAAATGGCATCAGTCGGCGACTCTACCCCTGGGCTATGGGCGTTCGGTGGCAGACTTTTAGCGCATATCATTATACGCGCCCAATAGCTAGAGCACTCTTAATTCATTTCACTGAATGAGATGATTTAATTGTACATTGCGACACAGAAATTTCTGTTTCGAGATAGATTCTCATCATCAGGCGATGTTGCTGTTGGTTGTGCAGATGATTTACATTTAAATGACAAAAACCTTTGGTTTGCTGTGTATGTATGTGGGAAGATATAAAATTTACATGTGTATTTCTTTTGGCCAATCATAGTGAAAATTCATTTTGGGATTTGGCCCCAAAGAATATATACTAACCAACTTTTTCTCTTTTTTCTTTTTTCCTCCCACATCCTACCCTTTCCCCTCATTTCTTTTCCTTACTTAACGGTCAAGATGTTAACCTACCTTTAACCTGATCTTATTTTCCCTTTTTTTCTCTCTCCCTCCAGTTTTATTGCTTTTGTTGTGATATTCTCATTCAATACCAATTCTATATTTTTCACTTACTTATCATTTTTACTTTATTTACTTGTTGTAAAGTTATTTTATAAAAAGAAAGATTCTTTTATAAAAATTATTCTTTTGGTCTATCTATTTATTTGTTGTAAAGTTTTTTTTTATAAAGAAAGACTTATTTTAAAAAATAATTTTGTTTCAATTTATTTTTGTATAGTCCGTTAGTAATTATTTTTCTTAAGCAATTGTTGGTTATATGCATGTTATTTCATTTAGATTTTATCCATTTTCTAATGTGAACAATTTGCAATGCCTACATATGACATTTATCTCATTGCGTTTAGTTAATAGATTTTTATTCTCAAGTGATTTAATAATAAATAGTTTTTCGTATAAACATAATGCTTGATAACAGATGGAGGGTGGTTAGACTTTGGGTGGATGCATAAAGGATTGGTATTTGGTTTTTTGTATGGTTGGTGTATATTTTTCTCTATATCTAAGGTTACATGGAGGAAATCTACTTTTTATATTTGTTTTAATTGTTACTTTTAAATTAGGGACCGGGCACATCTCAGTACAGTTTTTTCCAGTTGCATGTCTGTCTGCAGACAGACATACAACGGAGTCGCACACTGCTCGAGGACAAAGACGCAACTAAGATATGATGGTCCCTACCGGCAAAACGTCCAGGTAAGTATGGTGGTATGGTTAAATTATATATATATATATATATATATATATATATATATAATTATATTATATATATGTATATATATATATATATATATATATATATATATGATAAAAATTATCCGAATGTTTTATTATTTATCCAAGCGATTTCGGGTATACTTTTAGGCATTATAAGATCACATGAAAAAAATTATATCTATATATATATATATATATATATATAAATAATTAATTGATTTATTTTAAAACCGATATTTTTATACTTCAAACGTTATCCTAATGGACACTTCTTATTTGAAATAGACTCCCCATTGTTTTTTTTTATTTATTTATTTATAAAACAGTGTGTAATATACCTGCAATGTTATTTTCCGTCTGTTTATATCGATTACACTTCGCCCTTGGCCAAATATACGTTTTTAAAAAGCCGCATGGAATTTTTGAAATAACTACGTTTTCCAGACTATCGCTAATTTTAGAATAACAAATAAAAAAAATACTATTTCCCAATATAGAAAAATACTAGTTGAAATAACTGCCATATTAACGACAACAGTCAAGAAATCTCACCCGGCGGACACATTGTCTTTATTTGAACGACATGATATACATTATCTGTGAACCAGTTGTACGTTCGTGATGGTGTGGACACAGCCGTTTTTGGATTAACAGGTACGTATAGAAACTTTTTTTTTTTTTTAATCATATCACCCCAAGCAAGGCGGTAACACCACTGATGTGCAGGGGGCTACATAAGATCGAAGAGATTGGAAAAGAGAAAACTGGAAACCACATCCTAAACAGGAAACAAGGGATGAGCCTCTTCACTTGTTCAATAGATGTGGGTGGAGTGTGAACCGGGCGATAGTTTAGTCTATCTACTCCAATTGAAAAAAAAAAAGAGTGAGAAGATTGGAAAAGAGAAAACCGGAAACCGCATCCTAAGCAGGAAACAAGGGATGAGCCTCTTCACCTGTTCAATAGATGTTGGTGGAGTGTGAACCGGGCGATAGTTTAGTCTATCTACTCCAATTGAAAAAAAAAAGAGTGAGAAGATTGGAAAAGAGAAAACCGGAAACCGCATCCTAAGCAGGAAACAAGGGATGAGCCTCTTCACCTGTTCAATAGACGTGGGTGGAGTGTGAACCAGGCGATAGTTTAGTCTATCTACTCCAATTGTAATAGGTCATTTGATAGAACTTATAAAGGCTAGATTAATTCCTCGCATTGACTTTGTCAAAAATAGTATATTAATGATTTTAATTTTTGGGGGTTAATAATAGAAGCTATTTATTCTCAAAGAAAGATGATGATTTTTCATGTATACTAATTAAAACACAAGAGAAATGTTCAAACCTCAAAGATAAAGAGCATAAAAGACTTGCTTTTAATTTATCTATGTTTGAAGGAGTGCTGAAAAGTCTGAGCAAGAAAAAATTCAAAAATAATTTCTCATGTGTGGTCATTTGGTCAGATTTTTGGAAAGGGATTTGGGTGGAGAACTTTTCAGCACCTCATTTAAATAAGAATTAATTTGATCATGAAAAATCTCTGCAACACTGCAAAATGTAAATTATTTTACCTTTTATTTTTATTATTTATCAAATAAATATATAATGATGATGTAAAAATGATAAAATTTTGTAAGTTATTCCCATTTTAGTTACAAAAATATTTTGAGTTTGAGTTTTGTTTAATGGCATATCAACGTCTGTGGATTATTTAATGCCAAAAAGGTTGGGTTTTAAGGTATTTTTAAATGTTTGGTTATTGTGAGAAGGTTGATTTAGTCAGATTTTAATGAAAACTTTTGTGTTTTTAATTTTTTTATTTTAGAAAACTGAAAATGTCTTCTAGTTTTGTATTCAAAAATGTTTTGCTGAGAATAATTTTTTTTCCTTAAAAATTGTGTTATGGTAATAATTTTTTCTTCAGAAATGTATATTTTTCTACAAAAGTTTATTTTTATGTAAATATTTCTATAAAATTGTATTTTTTATACTTTCATAGAGTTTTGACCATAGTTTGGGGGTTAACTATTTGCCTATAGCTGGGACCCTAACAGGTGCTACCACTCCGGGCCAGGGTGAACCTGAGAACAACAGCAATTAAGAGGTGGTTCTATGCTCCTCACAACCTCCCAGTCAGAGGTCTTGTTGTCAGATGCAATTTACTGTCATGCCCAGGACCCTAGGTTTAATACGAAATGTCCTGAATTCACCTTCCTTTCGTCGATTTTGATTACACGCTTGTCTATACTGTACAATACATCTTTGTAGATTGATTCAATATTACGTTAAAGAATACTGAAAACTCTGTAAGCCAATAAACAATCTTACTTGATACCATTTGTAATCAGCTATACCGGGTGCGATGGACAAATTGTCGTCTAAATTACTAAAAAAAAAAATGAAAATAATAGTAACATCTCATTTTAATAGATATATTTACCAAAATTACATAAAAATATCTTGAAATACTAAAGAAGAAATTTATTCAATAAAATCGTCATTGGCTTCAACGACGGCCTCCAGCCAACTTCGGAGTCTCCTGCAGCTCTTCTAGACGGTCTCCTTGTTTAAGTTGTTGAATGCTGTCATAATCCTCGCCTTCAGTTCATCTTTTGTGTTACAAGAAGTTTTGTTGGTCTCTCGCTAACCACATAATAATCTCGGGAGTTGCAGTTTGGGGAGTTAGGTGACCAGATGTAAGAGATGATGTGGTCGCAGAAATTCTTTGTCAACCATGACTGAGTTCCTCTGCTTGTGTGGCATGGTGCAAAGTCCTATTGCCAGACATAGGGTCTTTCAACAGCAACCCTCTTTATCTAAGGCAATGTTACATTCTCAAAAAACTTGATGTAGGCCTCCGTGTTGAGCCCTCAGCAACAAATTTGCGAGTTTTTTCTTATCAAAACGATCATTGTGAATTTTCTCAGCTGCTTTATCTTCGTAATCACCATTAGACTCATTCAACTCTTTCCGAATCCTCTGCACTATCCTCATATTGACACCCAAGCACTCTAAAATGTTCGTATCGGAGCTACAGGCGCGAATGCCAAGCAGCCAAGCATAGTGAGTGAGTGAGTGAGTGAGTGAGTGAGTATTATTTTGTTGTTTTGTTTTTTATCTTTTGATGCGATTTTATTGCTGCTAATCATTTAAGCATTGCGCAAATCATTTCACCCCAATCAAGGCGATAAAGCATTCGTGAATTTAGTGACATAGTAATTGGGATTTTGGCTAGTGTGTAGTGGAATTAGTGGAATCAATAACTGAACAGTACTAAAAAAAGAGAACAAAACGAAATATCTGTAAACATAGGCAGCAGAACAAGAACAATTCACTCTTGCAGATATGGTTTAGTTCAAAATTGTCTGCAAGCACATAATGAAGGCCGAAGGGTACAACGGCCAAAATGTAATAAAAACAACAAAAATGAGAACAATAATTCGCATGTAAATAATTTATTTGAAGTTTATTCCATTTTGGGGATTCATTCTCTTTTTTTTTCTTTCTTTTTTTTTTTTTTTGTGCGTTCGGTCAACTGTCAGGTATGTTTCCAGGTTTAATTATGAATATTTCTGAAACCAGAGAAATGATTCCGCAATCTTACAGAAAGAAACATTAGTCAGTCTTTAATCGAAAAAAAAAAAGTTAAGACACGAAAGTAACTGGTGATGAAAAATGGATTCTCGTAACGATAAATGGATTGATTGGAAGAATTTGAAACAAAATATATTAAGTTCAGGAAAGATTTTAATATCTCAGAAATGTGTTGTTGGAAATTCCTCTTTGTGTCAAGTGAAATTCAAAACCAAGTATTTATCACGAATGATAATGTGAAAAAATAAACTGAGTGAATTGAATGAGAAACTGAAGGAGAAAATAACTTTTGTAGGCAAAGTGAATTTAATGAATCTATCATAATGAGTGTGATGATATTGTTGCAAATGTAACGCAGTTAAACGTTCCCAAAGTTGGAAGTGGAAGTTCTATCACATGCTGTGTCAAAATGTCAGCCGTGTCAACTCCAGAATATTATTTTGTTTCACTGCAGGCAATAATCATTGTTTCGCCAGTGTTTCTAACCAACTGAAAATATCGACAAATTCCCAGAATAATTCATCGAATTAAAACAGGAATCGTGCTTAAGGTAACATATGCAATTTGATTGGAAAGTCATAGCAAAATAGAAAATAGTTTGCCAAGTTTCTAATGATCAGGCTATAAAAATGAATGAAGAGTTTTCTTAGAAATACTGCAAACATTTTAATCAATGGAAATTGATTGTTATAGTTAATATGGCATAACTTCAACTAGTGTCTTTCTATATAAGGCAGTAGTAAATGTTTTTATTTGTTATTTTGAAATTAGCGATGAACTGAAAAACGAAGTTATTACCAAAAACTTCTAGGCGACTTTAAAAAAAATATTTGGCCATAGGAAAAATATCGGCGATAAAAAATAATGGAAAATTACATTACAGAGCGCTCAACATATGTTGAATTTACTCCGGTTCGGGCGAATAAGCAGCTGAAAAATGTAAAGTGCCAGATTAAGGGGTACAAATTTATCATGAGTGACTGAAGCGGTACAAAATGCCGGATTAAAGATGTATACATTTTCATGAATGGTTGGAGAGATACAAATTTATTATTAGTTAATGAAGCCCTACAAATCTATTGTGCCGGATTAAAAATGCATATATTATCAAGAATGGTTGAAGAGGCGCGAATCTATTATGAATAATTAAAGATGTACAAATCTCTTATGCAGAGGATGAAAAATTTGCATATCTGTTATCCCGAATTAAAACGTTACAAATTTAATGTGACGGATTAAAGAATTGCAAATCTACTATATTTGCATTTGTGCTAGACATGACATAAAATCATAGTGGATAAAAATAAAAAAGTTATTTACAAACATTCGTTAAAATGTGAGATTACCATAATCGAAAACTACCCTAAATTTAATAAAAATAAAGTTTTATTGTAAAAGTATGTTATTTTTAAAGGGATTTTTTTTATTATTGAATTATATTTTTATCCTTTAAAAACGTCCAAAATTTTGGTAAAATGTGTTTTTTCTTGAGTTAACATAGGAACTTGTAGCGTCATTTTGCATTGATTTAGAAAATCTTGCAAAATCAAATAATTGTTGGATTTTGATGAAACATTCAATACCTATTCACATTTAGTTGTTGTGACTTCGTCACAAAATAGTTGTGGTCCGTTGAGAGACAGAAATAAAGACACAAAAACGGAATAGTGTTAAACAAATATAATACAAAGACAGTAGTACAAACATATACCAATGTGTAATTAGCGTGACTGTTAGTACAGTTGTCAGAGTGATCTGCTGGAATAGATTCCGCTCTTACTATCTCTGCCACTTTATTTCTTACTCTCTGCAAAGCGGAACGGCTGCTTATATAGATTGGACGAGTTCATTTGTCATATGGGTAAATCCCCATAACATTAACGAAATTATTTTAGAAATCTTTCTATTTTAGATAATCTTCGTAAAAACATGTTTTTTACATGTGTTAACTCCCCTACCACATACATATTTAATTTTATGAAATTTTGAGAAATTCATTTTTATATGACTTAATGTTTATATCAGTTATAAGCAGAACTCCTTAGAACATCGATTTCTTTCTGTTAAATAGGAAACACCGTTATAGAAAATCTGCTCAGGATCATAAAATGACAAATGCAATAAAAACTAAGATATTATTTAATTAGAACTGAATAAAGAAAAATAAGATAAATGAGAGATATTAAGGATGTATTGTCTTAAGAAAAAAATCCGATAAATAATAAATTTTTACAAGAATTGTTTTAATTTTTAATTTTTTTTTTACAATAATTTATAAACTTTTAAATCTCTTAAATGTGTATTTGTAGCGCTTAGGTAATGTTGTTATTGAGTAAAAACTATATTTACTAATCATAAATGGGAAATGACGCCTACTATTTTAAAAAGGAATTTTAGATTTCTTTTTCTGTGTTTAAAAGTGACGATTTTTGTAAATATGGACGTCGATACATGACATTATAAGAAAATAAATGTGGTAACTATAGAAAATGTAATTCCAAAGTACTCCAAATTCAATACATTAGATTACGAAGAATATTTTCCTAAATTTTAAAGATTACTGTGTAGTTAAAAATTATATGAAAAAGCACTCACTTTATATTACTCAAGTAATTTTTACAGAAATGTCTTCCATAGAAAAAATTTCCGGTTGTTAATAAAGTTTTCAAGACCTTAAATAAATACCTGTCTCTATATTAGAATAAGGAATTTCTGTGGTATTTTAAGCTGATCATCATCATCAGTATATTGAATCTTTCAATCATCGAGCGGAGCAAAGGGCAGAAAAAACAGGCAGCCTCCTCCAGAATGATCTGTTGGCGGTATATTGTCATATCCGTCTTTGATGTTGCCTGACCGGCTTTGAATCCGTCTTCAAGGGTGCCTTGCATGATGGTCGTGTAGAAGCTGTTATGCCATAAGACGTGACCAAACTAGGATATCTTTCGACCCTTAGTAGTGGCTAGAAGAAATTTCTGTCAGCCCACAAACTTTTGAACTTGCTCTGTACACAGTCATTGGTTTTGTACTCCCAGTAGATGTGGAGGAGTTTCCTCCAGCATTTGTTTTCAAACGTCTGGGTCATTTTTCTTGCCTCAACCAGTAGTGTCCAAGTGCCACACAGGTATAGGGGGATAGATATGATCAGAGCTTTGAAGATTAAATTTAGTATGGAAGCTGATATTGCTCTAATCTATCCTTTCCAGTCTGGTTATTGTTGCCGTGGCTGTGGCAATCTGTATGCGAATTAAATGTGCCATCTTTCGTCATGTTGCTCCCAAGTATTTGAAGCTAGATTCCTCCTCCAGTGCTTCGCCGTCTATTATGGCGCTGACACTGGTGTTGCCTGTACTATTCAGCGTTACTTTGGATTTCTCTTTGTCATGAGGTCAATATCGTCTGCGAAACGCAGGTTGCAGACAGGTCTAGAGCGACATAGATATGAAGTGTTGTGGTTGTGGAGGGCTTCCTGCTTAATGATCTCTAGAAAGAGGTTGAAGAGTGTTGGAGAAAATAGGCGTCTCTGTATAATTCCGATAGTCATCTGGAAAAAATATTTCACTTGGTTACTCAAGAGAAAATCAATGGTGACATGGTCATAGAGGGTCTGGGTGACTTGTATGGGCCTTTCTTTTATGTCGAATCCTCCAAGGAAGTACCAGGAGCCATCATGCCACACCCGATCAAATGCTCTCTTGAAATGAATGAAATTGTGGAACAGATTCCTCTGGTTTTGTAGAAGTTTCTCAATGAGGACCCTGTTGTTGAAGATCAGTTCCATTGTGCTCTGTCCCACTCTAAAACCTGCCTGCTCTTCTGAGAGTAGTTCTTAAGACCTGGATTCAAGGTGATTATGAATAATACGAAGCATGACCTTACAGGGGTCGCTGATCAGTCTTATTGTTCTCAAATACTGGTATTGGTAGGGATTATCCTTCTTTGGTAAGACCATCACTACTGACTAGGTCCACTTTTGATTACTTCCTAAATCCGTTGGCACAGAGCTGTTTGAGAATTGACATTACTTGCTTTAATATTCTTTACTTTGAATATTTTTAATATTTGTTTCAAATCAGATTAATTAAACTTTATATCAGCTAATATTCCTCAAATAAAATTTCAAAAAGTATATTTTTGAAAGATTTTTTACTAAAAAGAATTACTTTGTGCTAAAAGATGAC
Source organism: Ascarosepion bandense (assembly GCA_037127315.1). Classification (NCBI taxonomy): domain Eukaryota; kingdom Metazoa; phylum Mollusca; class Cephalopoda; order Sepiida; family Sepiidae; genus Ascarosepion; species Ascarosepion bandense. Next base: position 316,210 of record JBBBDQ010001709.1, read on the forward strand.
TAAAAATGGCTAAAATCAGTGATTTATAAAGGTAAAAAGAATCAATTTAAATTAGTCTTGAAATACAGTAGAGCATTTTACTTAATGGAAATATTACATTTAATCTAGTAGCTTGAAATTAAACATAAATAAAAGATTTATGGAAGATTTTTTATTATTAAAAATTCGTTTTAAATCTTAAGTATCGCATTTATTTGGAGGTATCTAAAGGTGCAATGGATACCTGTTCAGAATGAGAAATCGGAGAGCCATGTTCAAATTCAAGTTGAATTTATTGCATTCACTTACTCGCAAATTCCTTTGGGAAAGGTATTAATCCATCTCTTTTCTCTCCAGTTAGGAGTTAAATAGCAGAATAAATTGTGTTCTGTAGCCTTGGTTGGAAGGAAGAAATGGCAACCTACTGCGGAAAAATCTTCTGCCCAGTCAGTCATGGATCGAAAGAGACTTGATCGCTCAAGGCAGTTAACTAACTAAATGAAGGAAAGTTGGGGCATCGGAATAAGTTTGTACGCCACCCTCGATAACATTATTTTTATTTTTATTTTTTAATCGTATCACCCCGGGCAAGGCGGGAACGTCACTGATGTGCAGGGGGCTACGTAATAGTGAAAAGATTGGAAAAGAGAAAGCCGGAAACCACATCCTAAACAGGGAACAAGGGATGGGCCTTTTAACTTGTTCAATAGGCGTGGGTGGAGTGTGAACCGGGCGATAGATAGATCTATCTAATCCTGATTAAATGATTGTTTTTGTTTTTTGTGTTTTGTTTTTTTTTGTTTTTGTTTTCAAGAAACTTCTTTTTCTTGAATAAATGTATGGTTGGAAAACTAATCGACTTTGATACATAAGCGCAGACGGATGGAAGTTCTTATCTCTACACTAATACTAACTACAACATGCGAGGTCATGTTTTATTCGGTGTTGTTAATTACATCGCTGGTAACAGTAATGCAAAGCGTTTACTCAAAAATTGAGCCAGAGGTCGAGTTAATTAAACTGAATAATTTACTTTTGCGGTACTAATGAAGGCTGGAAGTTGAAGTGGCTGGTGTTGTCACGGAGATTCTGATAGCAAAGATGAAGAAAAATTAGTATTTCACAAAAATGTTTTACGAAAAAAAAAACACAGGAAAATTATTTCGTAGCTCAGAAAATATCGATGGACATAATTTTTTGTTTTGTTTATTCTATTCAATTCGTTTAACAGGAAAAATAATTACTGGAGTTTTATGATAATTATCTTCCGCTCACACAGTCTTGCCGAAATTTCAAGAACATTAATCTGCATGAATCATAAAAATCCTTAGGAGACTATACCATGTCAGACCTGTTCTTTCTCTCGGTGTGCGGTATTTAGAAAGAGATTTCCTATTTCCAAATGCTGATCATTTACAAAGACATAATTACTTCGACAGAAAAACCTTAAGTTTTCTGATGGGTATTCAATGGCACCATACCCCGCTGTGAGAAGTATAGGCTCGCCTTGTTATAATCTGACCACTTCCTAATGACCCCACCCTTAAAGATCTGAAAAGACTCTTGACGAGGGTAAGAGTCGCTGAGAACTTTGGCTATAAGTTACAAAGTACTGTAGATAAACATCTTGACATCTTTCTTTCAGTTCTTCACATACGTTTGACTTTATACAGACACCAGACCACCAAATATGCTATAGATGACTGCCTACGATAAGGCGAAATATTTTTTTATCACAAGTTTCCATCTTGCATATATCGTAGAGAACACATCAAGTAAGACCAGATGAATGATATTATTTTTGTCGCTATTTTATATTCAAATAAGAGATTTTCTGGATTAGTTTATACGACTTATACAATTTGCTGCATGAAAGACAAACGTAACTCCGGAAAATATGCTTGTACGTAATCAATATTTGAGCTGTGAATGTTTTGTGACATCATCCTCAGGTTATTATATTTGATAAATGAAGACAATCAAGCGATCAAGCGAATATATATATAAGTTGAATATATGGATCGGAATCCGGCAAGATGAATAGAATAAATAAAGAACAAGTAGGAAAAAGTGTCTTTAATCTAACATGCTTCACTTTAACAAGCTTCTTCAGAGATTTATTAAATTCATAAATCTCAGAAGAAGCTTGTTAAAAGTGAAACGTTAGATTAAAGACATTTTTCCTACTTGTTCTTTATTTATTCTATTAATATATATATATATATATATATATATATGTGTGTGTGTGTGTGTGTGTGTGTGTGTGTGTGTGTGTGTGAGAGAGATAGATAGATAGATAGATAGATAGATAGATATGCAGGGCCGTCTTAACAGCATTATAGACCCCTTGGCAAACTAGTGTGGTGAGGCTCCTACGACAACCACTCACAGAAATAAAAAAAATAAATGGTCTATAATATTAAACATATATTTTATTGGTACTTTAACAAAACTTGGGTTAGAACATTCTGTACATTAACAAATAATCTACATGATAAACATCTAAACAATGCACAAGACATGAAAAAGCCAATAATACTCAGTAAGCCACACAGATTACATGGCACAGTATGAAATTACTACGAATTTCTTATTATAACAAGCATTACCAGAATTTCTTTTTCAGGGAATTGTTTTATTATTAATTTTGTTCTTATTTTAAAAATCCACATCAGTAACTTCATGAGAAGAAATGTGGAAGAACATCAATAAACGTTCCCCAGGTTTACTGTTCTTAATGTATCAGACAGTAAATGTCAGTTGATCTGTGTGTGAGATGTCTGGAGTGGAATATACATTTATTGAATAATACTTTGACTCTTAATTCCAAGAATAGTACAAAGAAACTGTTATCCCATTAAATTCAATAAATTTCTCGCAAATATTTGCAGATAAGTATGACAGATTCCTTTTCCATACATTTTGAGATGTTTTTCCAAGAAAGAGTCAAATGCACTCAGCAGCTCTAGTATACCTAAATAGTTGCTATTTTTTGTTAAAACAATAATCTGATTTTCTCGACGAAATGACACACATTTAGAGGCAAGAAAGTAAATTACATAGACCACACGTGTCAACACTTTATGCCAATATTCCTACCCTGAACAATGTTGCTCAAGTCATAAAGAATCTTCACTTTCCGTTTCTTCATGCCTTATCAAATATGCTGTCGTACACTTTCGAACTTTTTCTCCATTTTTATATTCCACAATAGCATTGCTGTGCTTCCAGTCATTTAACCCCGATATAGAAAAGGGAGATTCTTTCTTGAATAGTAGGTGACACACAAAGCAGTACAAATAACCTTGGGAAGGTGAACAGAGTAGCCATTTACGTTTTACACACTCGCCATTCTGGAGTCCACGTTTGAACACATTATTTGATAAATGCCTTGCATTCATATTCTCTACTCCAGCTGTTTTATACATTTTGCGCGAATTTGAAAAGCTGGATTGCAATCTCCTTTACTGTCACAGATTTGGGTATTTCCTTTTGTAAAATGTCACCCAAACCGACGTGAATGTTAAATTTGAAGGAATGGTACGAGGGGCTGTCATTGCACCTGTTTTGAACCACGATGTTAATTTTGGAAGTTTTCCTATTTTCTCCTTCTCTTCTGTAGCTCTCTTCTTCTATGCTCCGTTCAAAACATTACTGCTGAAGGAGGTATTCACATGGAAATATTTAGTATTTAGTCACATAACAGAATGTAGCATTATATTAAGTATCTACACTCATTTACGATAACTAACTTTGAAATTGAATTTTTTAAAATAACAAAGTTTTCTTGAAACTTTTGTTTTAGTTTTAATTGAAAGCTAAATGACTGAATTTACTATTTCCAGTCAGCAAAATACTCTGGTGTATTTCAAACAGAACTTATATTGATTAGATATAGGTACCTCCACTTTTCAGTATAAATTTTCGATACCTGATTTTAAAATGAAAAAAACATTAAAAAAACATTCTTGAAGATTTCATTTTAGATTTAATTAAAAGCCCAATGATTAAATTTATTATTTCCATTCAGTAAAAAATTTCTGGTGTATTTCAGATAGAAATTATATAGATTTGAAATCACATTTAATTTCAATTTCTTAAATTTTCTTAAAAACGGCCATTTTCTTAATCTTAAGAAATTTGTAAACAAACAAAAATTTATCGATTTTTAAAATATTTCAAAAGATTTCTGACACTTTATTTTAGTAAAATTAGAAAATTGAAAGTTAAATTAAGCTGATTTAAAAAGAAATATTACTTATAGCATAAAAAAGTAATATACAACCAATTATTAACGATTGGTCGTGTTCATCTGATCGAAGGTTTGATGGGTTCGTGAGTGATTTGGTGATGACAGGTTGTACATGCGTACAACCTGTCATCACCAAAAAAAAAAAAATTGTAACCGATAATTTTCATAAATCTAAGTGAAGGAACAACACTCTTAAATTTCATAATAATGGCACTTTCAGTCTACCATACATGAAAATAAGGTAAAAATATAATAAAGCAAAAATTACTTTTTAAAAAATAGCGTAACTACGTTTATTAATCTTTGCAATTTTGCACTTGTAAATTTCGTTTCCAATTCATTACTATATCACATTCAATAAACGTGTTAATACAGAATTTTACACGATTTTAAACTATTATAAATTATTATAATTAAAATGAAAAAAAAATGAAAAATTCTTGTAAAAAATTATTATTCATCAGGAAAAGTTTATTTCTTCAGACAATAATGTCCTTAATACAATTAAAAGCTTTTCTAATTAAGTAATGTCATAGTTTTATTGGATTCTTTATTTTTCAATTCAGAGCAGATTTCCAGTTAAATGGTACAAGTTTTAAAAAAAGTAGGTGATTTGCAATCTCTAATGAATTCTACTTTTAACAAAAAAAAAAAAATTCAATAAACGAGAACGTTCTGTGCGAAATTTTATGAAATTAAGTAAGTGGGGGGGGGGGGGGGTAAAACATTTAAAAAAAGTTTTTTTACCAAAATAAGTTTTGAAAATTTCATTAAAATCGGACAATTATTTGATTTGTACAAGAATTTTCAACAGAAAAAAAGCGCAAAAAAAAAAAAATCAATGTTAATCTGTGTAGAAGTCAGTCAGTCAGTTAAGTGCCATACGTGATACACGCTTAGGCGATCATGCCTCGAAAGAGACATGACTGACTGGACAGAAGATTATCCCGCAGTAGGTTGCCATTGCTTTCTGCGGTAGACTGGTTGCCGACCAAGGCTATAGAACCCAATCTGTCCTGTTATTTAACCCATAACTGGAAGGAATGGGCGGATTAATACCTTTCCCAAGGGTATTTGCGCGTAAGTGAATGCAATGAATTCAGCTGGAATTCGAACTCGGCTCCCCGAGTTCTCGTTTCGAGCCGATATCCAATGCTCCACAACGCACATCCCTGTGTAGAAGACGATGACGTAAACAAAACAAGCATTCTAACCAAAATTCCGAACGTGTTAGGAAGGATTAAAAAAATTTTTTTAAATTATTAAAAAATTATTTGTTCTTTCCTCTTAATAATAATATCAACATTTTGACTATAAAACTTTATTTTCGTTAAGATTGTGGCGTTTTGCATTACGCTATGTTGTTTTTCCCGTGAATTAGTTACGGTACCTCGATTAGAATATATAATTTTTCAATTTTTCAAAAGAGCATACTATGAATAAAACAGGCCCTAAACTTAATAAAAACTTTTTTTCATCAAAATCGTTATGCTATTATTAAGAGGAAAGATCGTTATGTTATATTTAAAATCGTTATGCTATTAAGAGGAAAGATCAAAGTGTTTTTTAAATTATTTAAAAAAATTTTAATTCCTTGTAACTCATTCGAAATTTTGGTAAAAGTCTTGTTTTGATTTTAGTTAGTGGGTAACCAAATCGCTACAAGAGTTTACAATGGAAAAATTAATATTATTATTATTTTTTTTTTTTTTTTGGCGGGGGGTTTCACATTAATTTGGAAATTCTTGCAAAAATAAAATATTTGAGAGATTGTAGTAAAACTTTCAGGACTTATTCAAAAATGAGTGAATTTATTTTTGAAATTATTTTAAAAAAATATTGGTAAAAATATATTTTTTATATCTGTTACCCAACTCCACGTAAATTCATGAAATTTTATTATATAAAATTTTGTTGCGAAAATTGGTTTTATTAGTTAAACGCAGGACTCATTGGGGAATGTAAATCATCTATTATTCCTTTGAAAAAATTTGCCTTTATATCCGAAAATCTTCTCCGAATACTAAAATAAGAAATGCAATATAACTATGATATTATTTAATTTAATAAGCTTTTAATTGCTTTAATAAATAATATAAATTAAGGATAGTATATACTGAAGATTTTTTTTCGATTAATATTAAAGTTTTAAAAGAATTGTTTTAATTTTTTTTTTTAATTATTTATAAAGTTTGAAAAATATTTTTTAAATACTGAAAAGATTTGTTGGTTAAGTTTATAAACTTACTAAGCGAAGATTATATTTACTAATCGAAAATTTCAAAGTTTAATACAAATCGTTGTGTCTTTTTTTTTTTAAATAATTTTTATTATTTTTTTGTATATTTGAAAGTTTTTTGTATGGTAATTCTATGTGTAAATTAAATGATTATGTTCTTTAGAGTTTCTTCCTCTTAAAGAAAAAACTTTGTACAATTATGGCACTTGTGAGCCTCATACTCTTATCTTATCTCGCATTTTCCATCTGTCAAATCTGTCAACACATACAGTGTTACAGGTCAGAAAGTGTAATACATCGACACATTTGTAAACAAGTTAATTCTCAGTTTTAAAAATATTTTTAAAATGAAATATACAGATGTGATACATTATTTTTGGAAAATTAGCAAATTTAATGCTAAATTAATCTGAATTACACAAGTATTACTTATTTACATCATGAAATTTAGAATAAAACTATTTTTTAACCACAGAGTTGAACTTTTTGACGTGTCCACCGTATTTGAAATATGTTGACAGCTCGCTGGATGCGAGATAAGATAAGTGTTTGGCGATCACATGTGACATAATTGTACATTTTTCAGGTAAGGGTAAGAAACCCTGAAATACACTATCTTTTAATGTACACATAGAAATTACCATACAAAACAATAACAAAAAAACTTCAAATACACACAAAAAAAATTGAAGATTTTTATTTTAAAAACTAAAAAACATGATGTCAAGAGGATTTGTATTAAACTTTTCAATTTTTGATAAGTAGTCTTCAGTTCACTTTATAACCTAACAACCTAACGTCTACAAGTTTTAGAAATATTTTTAAAATATCGTTGAAGCTTTATAAATTATTATAATTAAAAAAAAAATAAAATAAAAACAATTTTTTTGAAATTTCATTATTAATCGAAAAGATGTCTGAAATTTATATTATTTATTAAAGCAATTAAAAGCTTATCTAATTAAATAATGTCACAGTTTTATTGCATTTTTTTATTTTACTATTCGGAGCAGATTTTCATTAAAAGGGGAAAGGGTTTTAAAAAATAATGCATGATTTACAGACCCCAATGAGTCCTTCGTTTTACTAATAAAACCAATTTAATTTCTTAAAATCTGATGAATTTACGTAGAGAAGGGTAACAGATTGAAAAAATATTTTTACCAATATTTTTTTAAAATAATGATTTAAAAAATAATTTCATTCATTTACGAATAAGTCCCGAAAGTTTCATTAAAATCCGAGAATTATTTTATTTTTCAAGAATTTCCAAATTAATGTTTCTCAACTGAAAAAAAAAAGTGAGTTATGTAATATTACGTTTTCCATTTTAAACTCTCGTAACGATTTTGACTCTCGCTAACGAGAATAAAAACAAGATTATTACCAAAATTTCGAACGTGTTATAAAGAATTAATTTTTTTTTTTTATATAATGAAAAATACTTTGATCTTTCCTCTTAATAACAAACATTTTGGAAAAAGTTCAGTTTTTTTTAGTTTGAGGTTTTTTTCTTAATACTTTGCTGTTTTTTCAGCAATTTAATAGCGGTACCTAAAAAAAATATTTTTTTAGAAAAGTAAAAATATAAATATATTACAATTAAACATTCAAAAATAAGATTGACTCAGTCCAAGAAAAATTTAAGAATTAAATCAAACCAGAGGGGAAGAAAAATGATCTCCAACAGAAATCAACATTAGTCTTAGTCATAAATATTAAGAGATAGAAATGAGTTTTACCGGCTGATTGTCGGGAGTCCGAGTTAGTCCTTTGATCTTTTCCATGATAGAAAAATTCTGAAGTAGCGAAACATACCAGTCCTTCCATTTATATTAGGCAGGCGGCCTCTTTGAAAAATCCTTGCCATTTCCGGTGTCTTCTCGGTCAAAAGGGGCACATTCTTCCAATTACTTTTATTCGAGAAGCAACTCAAATGAGATCTTTCCATTATGACATATATTTTCACCAATCGCAAGACGTGGCTTGTCGTAGTTACTACTATTTTCTGTATTTTTTAAAAATGGGGTTCTATAACATAAGTCACTTAACATACCCAAATTAGCATATGCTCGTGGGGCCTCCGGGCAAGTGCGCATCAGTTACTTTTAGGCATCTGTTAGCATAATGCAATTCTGTTTATTAAAAAATCTTCCAAAAATAAAATATCTTTTTCTTAAACTTTATTTGAGAAATATTAGCTGATTTAAAACAGCAGTAATCTGATTTGAAACAAATATTACTTTTTAGTTTAAAATATCATAGAAATGCATTTTTAACATGAAGGTAGGTATTTGACGTGTTGATAGTTTATCTCATTTTCTTTCTACGAGGGACATATCTGTGAAAATTAACTACCCACTAATATTTAAAATTTGGGATTATGATAATATTCTCCGTAATCTAATGTTTTTACTGAATTTTAGGTAATTGGACTTTTACTGTAGTTTTCGCACTTATTTTTTGAAAATATTGTGTATGGTCGTCCGTATTTACAAAAATCAGTATGACATGCATGCACCGGGTATTTTTTTTTTTTTTCCATTTCAGACTTACCCAGGCTTACAAAAAGTTCCTGTTTTCTCCCTACAGCTGCCGACCGCATTCTTCTTCTATGTGCCCTGTCCCTTCAGGACGTAGGCGATCATGGATCCCCACGTCTCCCTATCCCTTGTGGCTCTTAGTATGTTTGCTCCTGTTGCTCCTGGCAACCCCCGTTCCGTCATCCACCTGATCAGACTCTGCAGATATGTTATCCGCTGCCTTCCTCTGTCTCTCCTTCCTTCTATCTGACCAGTCAGTATCAGGTTCTCCAGGCTCTCCTTCCTCATTGCATGTCCCAGGAACTTCAGTTGTCTCTTCCTGATGCTCAGCATCAATTTCCTTTTTGTTGCCATTCTTTCTAACACTTCGTCGTTGCTTGTATGCTCAGTCCACGATATCCGTAGCATCCTTCTGTAGAACCACATTTCGGCCGCTTCCAGTTTTTTCCTCATTTTCGATGATATTGTCCAGCATTCACAGCCGTACTGAAGAACTGACATCACGTAGCAGTCTAGCACTCTTTTCTTCGTTTCTATTGAGATCTTCCTGTGTGTTAGTATTTTGCTCATCTTCTGGAACGCGTCCTTTGCCATGCCAATTCGCCTTCGGATCTCCGTGTCGCACTTTCCATCTCCTGTTAGAACACTTCCTAGATACTTAAATTCTTGGACTTGTTTGATTCTGTTATCCCCCACCTGTATTTGGCATTTTGGGTTGTATCTTTTGCTGATGACCATGCACTCAGTTTTCTTAAAGTTTATTTGTAGTCCCTTCTTGTCACTCTCCACTGCTACTTTCTGTATGAGATCTTGCAGTTTCCTTTCCGTGTCCGCAATCAGTACTGTATCGTCCGCGTATCTTATGTTGTTCAGGTTGTGGCCTCCAATAATAAATCCTGGTGTGTCATCTAGGGTCCTCAAAATATTCTCGCTGTATAGGTTGAACAAATCCGGTGAAAAGACACATCCTTGTCTTACGCCTTTTTCTATCTTTGTGTATCTACTGAGGTCGTTACCTGTCCGTATGCAGGCCGTTTGCTGCCAGTAGAGATTCTTGATTATTCTTATATCTTTGCCGAAAATGTCGAAGTTGCCTATCATTTCCATCAATTCTTTGTGTCGTATTTTGTCGAATGCTTTCGCGTAATCAATGAAGCATAGGTACAAGTCTTTCTTCATTTGTAATGCCCTTTCAGAGAGCATCCTAATCATGAATATGGCGTTCCTTGTTCCAGTGTCTTTGACGAACCCGCACTGTTCCTGCCCTATCTCTGGCCTGATTCTGCTTCTCGCTCTATTCATCAGGATTCTGACAATCAGTTTTGTAATGTGACTCATTAAGCTGATAGTTCTGTGTAGTTCACACTCGTTTGCACCTGGTTTCTTCGGCAGTGCTATAAATATCGACTTGCATAGGTCGTCTGGTATTATTCCGCTGCTATAAATTTCGTTTATTATGTCGGTAATCTTTTCTATGCCATATTCTTCTAAGGCTGTCAGCAGCTCTATCACTATGCCATCTGGGCCAGGTGCTTTATTTCTGTTCATTTTGGCCATTGCAGCTTCCACTTCGGATTTTAGTATTTCCGGTCCATCCATCTCCTTGTGTATTCTCGGTTGTTCTCTCTTGTCGCCAAAGAGATCCTTTATGTATTCTTCCCATCGCTGGAGTATTTCCTCTTTCTCTACTATGATTGTCCCTTCCTTGGATTTTATGCATCCTGTTGAGGAACAGGTTTTTTGTCCTGTCAGTTCTCTTATCTCTTTATGCATTTCTGCTTTGTTGTTCCTGCTCAGTCTCTCTACTTCTGCACATTTGTTGTTGAGCCATTCCTCTTTGGCTTGTCTGCATTTGTTCCTTATCTCCCTGTGAAGTTTTTTTGTACTCTGCTCCGTGTCTTGGCGTTATTTTTTGTCTCCTTTGCATCATGTGGAGGATCTCTTCGGTCATCCACTCATTTTTTCTTCTGCGTCTGATTTCCTTTGGGGCTATGTTGTTCGCTGAGGTCACCATTGCTTCTTTTAGTGACTCCCATTTTGAGTATCCTTTTCCAATTTGTTCTTCATATTTCTTTTTTACGCTGTTATTATATTCTTTCTGCAGGGTGAGATCATCCTCTAGTGTGTCGTATTGCAGTCTTGGTGTTATGCTGGGTTTCTTCAGTCTTCGGAGTTTCACTTTTAGTTTGCAGATGACTGGGACGTGGTCACTTCCGCAGTCAGCACCTGGGTACGTTCCTGAATCTCTTGTTTATAGTTATATAATCTATTTGGTTCTTCGTGTCCCCTCCTGGGCTTCTCCATGTCCATAAACGTCGTGGGTGTTCTTGGAACCAGGTGTTAGTAATGACCTGGTCATTGGCTGAGCACCATTGGATCCATTTTTCTCCTCTTTCGTTGCGCTCTCCTAGTTGCCGTTCGTGTCTCCTTCTCTATCCTTACCTACCTTTGCATTTAAGTCCCTCATTATTATCCTGACTTCTTGGCTTTTGCACTGAGCCTTAGCACTGTCCAGTATTGAATAGAATGATTCTATTTCGTCCTCTGAGCTTTGAGTTGTTGGCGCATAGACTACTATAATAGCTATATTGAGGGGCCTTCCCCGCAGTTTAACCAAGAGGACTCTCTCTGACAGTTGCCAGTATCCTAGTACACATCTCTTCACTTGTTTGTTTAGTATTAAAGCGACCCCTTTTTCGTGTTTTTTCCTCCTGCATATATTATCCTGTGGGTGTCGCTACTGAAATCTCCGTTATTAGGCCATCTTGTTTCACATATTCCTAGGATGCTGATATTCAGTCTGTTCATCTCCTGTTTGACATTCTCTAGTTGTCCACAGTTCAGTGTCCTGACGTTCCATGTTCCTATAGTGAGTTTGTCTTTGATTCGCACAGTTGCAGGATAACGATCCAGCGACACCTGTTGCTCATGTCGTTCTTTCCCGGGCGAGGGACAAATTTTGGAGTAAAATGTGCCGACCGCATTACGATTGCATAAAAACATGAAACAAATAGTCGTGGTCCGTCATTGTGCACCAAAAATATTTCATAATTTAGTAAAACTCTGCCATTTTTTCTTTCCGGGGTGCATCTGGCACGGCGCCGGAAATTTACAAGTTTGTGTAGCGTTAAGTGGATATGTTAAGCTTTAAGACTGACTGATTCTCTGTTTCTTTTAAATCGTGTGACAATTACCTCCACCTGGTGTGCCAAGATGTTCGCTAGGTGGTGCTATCAGTCAGTTAAGGGCCATATGTTAAACACGCTTGGGCGATCATGTCTCAAAAGAGACATGACTGACTGGGCAGAAGATTATCCTGCAGTAGGTTGCCATTGATTTCTGCGGTAGACTGGTTACCAGCCAAGGCTAAAGAACCCAATCTGTCCTGTTATTTAGCCCATAACTGGAGGGACGAAACGGATTAATACCTTTCCCAAGGGTATTTGCGCGTAAGTGAATGCAATAAATTGAACTGGAATTCGAACTCGGCTCCCCGATTTCTCGTTCCGAGCCGATATCCAATGCACCATAACGCACAAATATTCTACCTACCGAAGAGAGAGAGAGAGTGGGTATGTAAGTTCTTTTATAAAGAACTTACATACCCACTCTCTCGCTCTTCGGTAGGTAGAATATTTGTCCAGTCTGAAGTGATTTAGTCACCCAAACACGTGGTGGCATCTTCTTCCGTATGCGTAAAATCAAGCGCCACACACAGCAATAAATGCTTTAAGCTTTTTCTTACTCTTTTCAACACTTAGTATATTTTTCTTCGTTATGAATCATTCGTTATATAAAAATAAAATATCTCCACGGTTGAAATTTGTTAATATTGAATTCAGTTTTTTCGAAAGTTATCAATCTCAACTTCGTTTCATCACAAACCCGTCGGGACATTCCGTTTTTCTTTCCTCTTCCTCAACAATCTGATGCTCGATTTTTAGCTCCATTAGATTTTAAGTATTTTTTTTTCTTTTTCGCTTGTACTTATTTTCTGGAATGAGACCTATAGACCTTTTTCTTTTATAGAAGTTTTAATATTTTAATAAAAATTATTTTAGATATTAATTAATGGTTGTAAGGATTTTTAGAGTTTTGATACAAACCCAATAGCATTGTCATCGATTATGACCAAGTAGACTGTTCAGAATTGATCTGGCTTTAGTGTTGAAACAATAATCATAAGTTTTTAAGAGAGGACAAATCAAGGAATACATTTTTTTTTAATGACCAAACACAAAGAAGAGCAGTCCAGTCCCACATGAATACATTGTTATGCAGGCAGGAGTAGAGAAATGGATTATATATCCATTGTCAGCTATGATAAAATTCAGTGAAGTTCGTAACTGCCTCTTTGATATTTTTTGACACTTCTTGATATTTTTCTGTTTTTTTTTCTATGTTGCAATGTTCAGCTATGTCCGTTGTTGATTGCCTGCTCACGCTTCATAAAATAAAATTTTCTTTTGAATAGTTTTAATGCTTTATAAATAATAGAATAAATTCCTAAAGTTTAAATCAAGATTGTCATAAAAACATACTTTTCTGCTGTAATATTATTTGCTATAAGTTTTAAATATTGGAGTAGTCTTGTTCTAAATTGTTTTAAATATTGGAGTAGTTTGTTCTAATTTTTTTTTTAATATTAAAATAGTCTTTTTTGAAATTTCTTTAAATATTGGCGAGGTCTTATTCTAAATCCTTTGAGTAATTTTCTTTTAAATTTCTTTAAATATGGGGTACTTTTGTTCTAAATTCTCTTAAACATTAGTTTGGTTTTGTTCTATTTTTTTAAATACTGGAATAGTATTCCTCTAAACTTTTAAAGTATTGGAGTATCATGTAGATTCTTTTAACTATTAAAGTAGTCATATTGTAAATTATTTAAATATTGATGTAGTGTTGTTCTAAACTCTTAAGTATTGGAGTAGTCTTGTTCAAATATAAATAAAATATTCAAGTAGTCATATCTCTTTTAAATATTGGAGTTGATTTGATATAAACTCTTTTACATATTTGATTAGTTTTGTTCTAAATTCTTTTTAAATATTGAAATAATCTTGGAGAAGATTCGTTTTTTTTTTTGTTTTTTTTTTGGTAGTCTTCTTTAAACTGTTTTAAATTTTGAGTAATCTTGTTCTAAATTATATTACATTTTGGAGGAGTCTTGTTCTAACTTCTATCAAATGTTAGTCTTGTTCCAAATTTTTGCCCGTAGATTCTCCACCAATTCGACACTGGACTCGTTAGGAATACCTACACCCGACTTCCCACCCAGAACTAAGGCTCAACTAAATAACGTCCACATTACACCCTCACTGGTCGCCAAGATAATTGCACAACTTGACCCACACAAAGCGAGCGGCGGTGACCCAATCATAGTACTGAAGAAATATGCCCCAGAACTCTCCTCTGTCCTCTCTAAACCTATCTGCTTCCTGTTTTCCTGCCTGTTGGAAGTCCTCCTGTGTAGTTCCTATATTTAAGAATTCTGGCGAACCCTCAGACCCCGCCAATTACCGTCCTATTAGTCTCCTTTCCATCTTTGGCAAAGTTTTCGAAGCCATTATCAACGCCGAGGTGATTCAGCATCTCACGGCCCACAGGCTTCTCTCTGACAAACAGTTCGGGTTTCGCTTCACCAGGTTTACTGCTGATATGCTAACGACCATTACCGAGTACATATACCAGGCACTTGACAAGAATGGCGAAGCCCGAACAGTTGCCTTGGATATCTCCAAAGCGTTCGACAGGGTATGGCACGCTGGCCTCTTGTGCAAACTGCGGAGCTACGGGATAACTGGACATCTGTTTGACCTCATCCAGTCATTCCTCTCTAACCGCACATCGAAGGTAGTATTAAATGGGCATGTCTCCCAAAACTACCATACGAACGCGGGCGTCCCTCAAGGTTCTATCCTAGGTCCCACGCTCTTTCTGATGTACATTAATGATCTCCCCGACGCCATTAGATCCCAAGTAGGCATGTACGCCGATGACACAACAATCTACTCTCGCATCGATCAAAAACTAGGTGTGGGCGACAAAGCGAACCTCGCTGCCGAGCTTGAAAAGGACCTCCAATCCGTAGTGGTCTGGGGTAGGAAATGGCTAGTAAATTTCAATGATTCTAAAACGAAGCTGTTATCAACTAACCACCATAGACAATCGCATCTACCTCCCATTAGCACGGGACAGGCTTGCCTCCCAGAGAGTAAAATACTACCCCTCCTTGGCCTTACACTTTCGGCGGACCTCAAATGGAATGACCATATCGAATCCATTGCCAAATCTGCCGCTATGAAAGTCGGCTCTCTGTGCAGGGCCCGGAAGTTTTTCCCACCTGAATCTATCCTGCACATATACAAATCTACCATCCGCCCGTGTATTGAATATTGCTGCCATATCTGGTCGGGTGCCCCTGCTGCTCTCCTTGGGCTTCTTGACAAAATACAAAGGAGGATCTGTAACGTGGTTGATACTGGCTTGGCAGCCCGGCTGCAACCACTCTCTCACCGGCGTGATGTGGCTTCCCTGTGCCTCTTCTACAAGTACTTTCATGGTTTCTGTTCAGATGAACTTAGATCACTGGTGCCGCCTAAGCACGAATTTACACGAGATACTAGATTAGCAACTAGGTCCCACCCTTTTACAGTTAAACAGATAAGATGTAACCGTAAATTCTACTCCAACAGCTTCTTTTCTCGCGCTTCCCTTGCCTGTGGAACTCCCTTCCACATGCCTGCTTTCCCGACAGCTACAATCTCCAGGTGTTTAAATGTAGGGTCAATAGACACCTCCTATCACACTAACTCCCAATTATTCTCAGAACACTCTCATCTACCTAACCCTCATTCTCGGTATCCTTACCCGCCTATCACCCATCCTCTGACATTTTCTATATTTAACCATTCTCGGTATCCCTACCAGCCTATCACCCACCCTCTGACATTTCCTATATTTAACCATCCTTTCTCCACTCTATGTAGCACCCTGCGCAGTAGTGGCAGTGACATACCTTGCTCGGGGTGAAACGCTTATAAAAAAAAATTCTTTTAAACGTTAGAGTAGTCTTGTTCTAAATTCTTCTAAATAATAAAGTATACTTGTGCAAATTCATTTAAATATTCTAATAGTCTGAATTCTTTTAAATACTAGTTTATTCTTGTTATAAATTCTCTTAAATATTAAAGTAGTCTTGTAAACTCTTTTAAATATTGTTGTCGTCTTAAGATAAATTCTTTTAAATATTGGTGTAGTGTTGTTCTAAATTCTTTTAAATATTACAATAATCTTGATCTTTTAATTATTGCAGTTGTTTTGTTTTAAATTCCTTTAAATATTGGCATAGTTTTGTTATAAATTCTTTGTAATATTGGAATAGTCTTTCTCTAAATTTTTTAGATATTGGAGTAATCTTGTAGATATAAATTCCTTTAAATATTGTTGCAGTTTTGTTCTAAATTCTTTCAAATACTGGAGTAGTCTTGTTCCAAATTCTTTTAAACAATTGAGTAATCTTGTTGAAGATTCTTTCAAATATTGGTGTAGTCTTGTTTGAAATATTGGGATAGTCATGTTCTAGATTCTTTTAAATATTGAAGATGTCTTGTTTTGAACTCTTTTAAATATCTAAGTATTCTTGTTGTAAATTCCTTTAAATATTGTTGTAGTCATGTTCCAAGTTCTTTTAGATATTAGTGTAGTCTTCTTTTATCTTTTTTTTATATATTGGAGTAGACTTGTTCGAAACTGTTTTATATATTGGAGTAGACTTGTTCGAAACTGTTTTATATATTGGAGTAGACTTGTTCGAAACTGTTTTATATATTGGAGTAGACTTGTTCGAAACTGTTTTATATATTGGAGTAGACTTGTTCGAAACTGTTTTATATATTGGAGTAGACTTGTTCGAAACTGTTTTATATATTGGAGTAGACTTGTTCGAAACTGTTTTATATATTGGAGTAGACTTGTTCGAAACTGTTTTATATATTGGAGTAGACTTGTTCGAAACTGTTTTATATATTGGAGTAGACTTGTTCGAAACTGTTTTATATATTGGAGTAGACTTGTTCGAAACTGTTTTATATATTGGAGTAGACTTGTTCGAAACTGTTTTATATATTGGAGTAGACTTGTTCGAAACTGTTTTATATATTGGAGTAGACTTGTTCGAAACTGTTTTATATATTGGAGTAGACTTGTTCGAAACTGTTTTATATATTGGAGTAGACTTGTTCGAAACTGTTTTATATATTGGAGTAGACTTGTTCGAAACTGTTTTATATATTGGAGTAGACTTGCTCGAAACTGTTTTATATATTGGTGTAGTATTCTTCTAAACTCTTTCACATTTTAGAGTTATCTTCTATAATTTTTTAAATTTTGTAGTAGACTTGTTCTAAATTCCTTTGAATATTGGAGTAGTCAATAGTTTAATATCATTCTAACATTTCATATCTGCTGCATCATTTATTTTGCTGTGTTCTCCTTGTCAAAATAAAAAAAAATCTGTTCAAAGGCAACAAAAAGATCTTTAAAGGCTTTGTTTTCAAGGTACTTTTATCATTTTGTGGGGAGTTCATCAAGTAACAGTAGAGTTGGCTATTCCGTTGCATGGTAGTGTCCTGTTTCTGTTCATCATGTGATACTTCCTAAAGGGGGTATCCAACGTACCACCATTATCAGCAAAAACATAAGGATAAACAGGTTTGTGTTTTTACAAAGATAATTGTTACAAAAGTATCATCAGCAGAAAAAAATTCTAAAACATGCTTTTACCAAAGGAAAGACCACAATCAAGATGGCAAACGATAGGACAGAATACAGGAAGTGATAGAATCATAAATTTCCAATAATTATTAGGGTAAATATACCGATACCAAAAGCCCTGTTATAGTTGCGAATTTAGCCACATCAATTTGGAATCGTGCCTTTGTTAAAGGGATCAATGTATATAACAAGTAACAAGATCAGTCCAAATGATCGCCATTAGAACACAGTATAAGGTGTGTGTGTGTGGGGGGGGGGGGGGGGTAAATGTTCTCCTTCTCCCAAGAAGGCCAAGTCCAACGTGACTGAAAGAGTCTTAATTGGAATTAAAATTCAATCTGCAATTTCTGTTAGTTAACTTGTTAACCATTACTCCAACTCCGTTTAATGCACGTTGCGTAATTGCAATTTTCACTGTGATTTTCTATTTGATTTCGTTATCGTCTTATTAGTTTCAACTTCTTAATATCTTGGAAGAAGCTGTTTCGTGGTAATGACGTGGGGGAGGGATAATGATCCTTTAATGAACGGGTGAGGTTACTGAGTTCAAACTGGCGCGTTTATGAAGACTTCCGGTGCTTAAACTAACAGGATGAGGGAGAAGGATTTAGTTAATAATAATAATAATAATAATAATAAGCAATGAATTATTTCTGTAATGAAGTTTTATCCAAAAAAATTTTCCATAAACATCATTAAGTCTATAGCGACTCTATTATAGTCTAAATATTGGCACCTGTGTCGGGAGGTGAGAAAAAGACGTTTTCTTTCTTGGAAATTTATTTTTATTTTTAATTTTACCTTTATATAGCGGGATTAAGTATGTGATTTCTCTGATGCGCGGAAGACATCATTATGTGTGGATTGTCAACTAAATCAACTCGATTGGCAGCCGAATGTAATGGTGACCTGTATTAAAAGGGCATGTCAGTAACACCATCAATATAAAACCCACAGCGCTCATCACCACATCTCTGACTAGCATTGTAGCACATACCCGATGTCATTGTTTAAAACCACTATCACAAATAGCCACCACCAGCATTATGTACAACAACCACCCCATCTAATACCGCCACCACCACCGTTATCCACTATCACCACCGTTATCAACTACCTGTACCAGACTTACGATAATATAATGTCGAAATTCCGGTTCTCGTTCGATTACCGAGGTTAAGCAACCCTGAGCTTGGTGAGTACCTAGATGGGTGACCGCTTGTGAATACTAAGTGCTGTACGCTTGGACGTGCGAGTGGTGTAATGGATAAAGGCTCAGAATTGAAAAACGGAAAGCTAAGTTTCTATTCTAGTCGGGTTCGTTATATTCACTTTCGTGAAAATATCTTTGGTACAGGTAAAAAAAAAACTATCTCTTCTTCTCCCAGTTATGGGTCAAATAGCAGGACATGTATTAGTAAATCATTGATTTTCTTAAAAAGAATTCTTACAATCAAAACATCTTTCGGTCTTAAATAACCTTAAAAGCTTGATAAGCCGTAAAAAATAAATTAATCACTAATACCTCTCGCCATCGTCACTATATCTCTTTACACCGTCATCATCACACTATCACAATTATTTCAATCATTCCACACCAACTCTACTAATAAACTAACTGCAACTAGTGTAGTTGATATTTATATAGTAATTTCATAAAACAATCATCCAAAAATGGATAAAATAGAGGCAAGAAGATTGTGTTACGCCAATCTCTGAATGATGGAAGTTCAGCCTTGAAGATCAGCATTCGATATCCTGTATTTTCTTTTTATACCTAGGTTTTTATACGGTTAAGAAATAGGTAACTATCTCAACCACCTAACATGCCTCTGCAACCGTTCTTATAACCCCCAAAATGCAATCTTTCTGTTTGAACTAAAAGAACTCGTTAAAATGCATACGTTTTGAGATGCCTGGTCAGTGAGTCCCGTTGTTTTATGCGAATAAGACAAGTGATTTAAGAATCGAAGAAACTATACTCCTATTGCGGCTATTTAAGCATTTGTAAATTCTGTTATGGGTCAATGGTGTGCGTCTTAAGTCTGACTGGCTACTTGTAGTGATTTCGATCCTCACTATGTGCCATACATAAAGTTAAACATTAAATAATCCAAGAAAGATCGGCATGTCGTAAAATTAACAAACCAAATCTTATTGCTATCATATTCATGCTGTTTAAATCAATTGAGTATCGAAGATTTTACAAGTTACGTCACGAGTTTTATAACCGCTTAGGGTCGTAGGGGTACCACATGTACTACAGTTATAGCAACAGGGATGTGTCTTGGGAAAGATAACCTAACGGAACTCATCCCTCTTCAAGTTAGTTTTAAATTTAGAGTTTTCTTTCTCTTAGACTGTTCCGAGATTTACCAAGTATCGTCCCGTATGGTACAAAGCTACAAGAGTGAGGCACTTAGTGTGGATCGAATTCACTACAGACTAAGTAATTAAATTACTAATCACTACTTCTGGACAAGGTGTCCAGGTTGATAGTTACGAAGCTAAATTTAGCCTGGATGTGTGTTCTGGTGCAATGGATATCGGCTCGAAACGTGAAGTTGAAAAGCCGAGTTCGAATTCCAGTCAAATTTGTTTCATTCACTTATGGACAAATACCATTGGAAAAGGTATTTAATCTCGGTACATCCACGAATTCGCTGAAAAAAATAAATAAAATAAAATAACAGCAATATATAAAGGCTCCAAACTAAATAAAAATTAACTTTTATCGGCAAAATGTTTATGTTATTATTAACAGGATAGATCAAAGTATTTTGTAATTATTTAAAAAGAAAAAAATATTTTTTTCTAACACGTTCGAAATTTTGGTATAAAATCTTGTTTTTCTTTCCTCCATAAGTGAGGCAATTTTGCAAGGCAAACATAATATTACGCAAGTCATTTTTTGCCAGTGATTAAAATTAAAAATTAAAAAATACAAGTAATCGAGCCATTCGGTGTTTAAAATAATTAAAACATTTTATTTGTGTGCATACTGATGACCCGTATTTTCTTTTTACGGGTGGCTGTACGTGATATATCTCATTAAAAGGTCACGTGTTTCAAAGCTTGCGCACCTTACAGAAAAAAGAAACTATATGAACATTTTCAACAGGGTACAATTCTTTCATCTGGCTTCCGTGTTTCCTGTGCCCTACGCGTCAACATCATCCTTTCAAAGTTTAAAGTCAGTTTTATATTTTAATTCCTAGTTTCCTAAATTTGGTAAAAATAAGGTAATTGTGAAATTCACAATTTGTGGAGGTACCTAAAAAGAATATGAAAAATATATATTAAAAATAAAAATTAATAAATGCCATAACATTTCATAAATGATTGAGTTACCTCTGTCATGTTATATAATTTCATTCACTATTAAATTGTAAAATTATTTTAAAAGGAAGTTATATTATTTTTATCTTTCATAAAACATCTTTAAACGTAAGACTATAAAGCTAATCTAACTAAAATTCTATAAACTATTAGATAACTGCAGAAAATATTGTGTAAAATTTTTAATTTTACTATATAGTCAAAAAGCAAAAAAAAAAAACGATGCGTACATAAAATTATGTCAAATTCATTTTCCTTACTTAGCACTTTTTGACGGCTTCCCTCTGTGAAATCAATTATCGCCTCTGATAACACGATGATAACCCTGATAACAAGGTTACTGTAATTAGGAAATTAATTATGAATCGCTCTTATAATATATTTCAGGTAGTAAGCAAGTAATACTGGTTTCAAATCAGATTAAAGTATGCTTAAATTTGCTAATTTGAATAAAATAACGTATCAGCGAGGTATATCTTATTTTTACAAGATTTTTTAAAACCGAGAATTGGCTTATTTTACAAAATTTTAGTTTACAAAATGTGCTGAAAAGTTGAAATTTTTTTAAGATCTGAAAAAAATTATATTCCAATCAATATAATTTCTGCTTGAAATACAGTGTATTTTACTTACTGGAATTAGTAAATTTAATCTCTTGGCTTTCAATTCAAGAAAAAAATTTTATTTAAAAAAAATCAATTTAAATTTAGGTATCGAAAATGAGTGGAGGTACGTATATTAATCCATCTCTTCTCTTTTCAGCTCAATAGCAGGATAGATTGGATTCTATGGTCTTGGTTCGCAACCAGTCTACCGCAGAAAACAATGGCGACCTACTGCTGAGAAATCTGCCTACTCAGTCATGAAGCGAAAAAGACATGATAATCCAAGCGTGCATCACATATGGCAATTTAACTGACTGACTTTGTAGAACTAGTTAGTGTTGTGACGTATGTGTGTGTGTGTGTGTGTGTGTGTGTACGTTTTATTATTATATACATTCGAGAATGCGGACTTTTATGTAAAAAAATAAAACGAAACTTATAATTCTTGAAACAATTAAAACCGGAGAAATGGGAGAAGCATCCATCAATTGTCTGACGAATTCTAAGTGAATGCTTTGTTTTTGTAAACTTTTTAATTATCCAGAAATATTAAAAAATTAACAAGATAATATTTTAAGTAATTTAATATTCTTTTTCATTTTAGGTACTTTATAAAATCGCTGAAAAAAGAGCAAACCTTGATGAAAAACTGCTCCAAGCTTGATAAAAACTAAGCTTTGTCAAAATGTTTGTTATTATTAAAAGGAAAGACCAAAGTATTTTTTGACTAATTATATTTTTTAATCCTTTCGAAATTAGAATTTTCGAAATTTTTGTTAAAAATATTGCTTTTCTTACGTCAGTAAATTAGCATAGCAAATTTTAGTGTCTTTTTTGCAGTGAAAGACTCAAATAATTGTCGGATTTTAATGAAACTTTCAGAACTTATTCACAAACGAATTAAATTATTTTAGAAATCTTTTCTTTAGAAAATCTTCGTAAAAATCTTTTTTTATTTTTTATTTTTTAAACGTGTGTTCCACTCCCTTACTTAATTTTATGAAAAGACGAGTAATTCAACGAGGTAATTTTAACGACTATGTTAGTTAAAAAAGCAAAACTCTTTGGCAAATTTAATCAGTTTCTTTTTTGTTAAATGAAATCGGACCCCGTCGTCACAAGAATCTGCTCTAGATCGTAAAATTAAAAATTGAAACACGCAATTAAACTATGATATTATTTAATTAGAAAAGATTTCATTATTTTTATGAATAAGATAAGAACACTCAATTTTTCGACAACTGGGGGTCCTGTTTGACAAAATTTCGATGACTTAAATTCTCCAAGGACTTACTTAAAACAAATATAAACATTAGGCTCACGAAATTTCATAAAATTAAGTAAGTGGGGTTAACAGTTGTAAAAAATATTTTTTGCAAGATTTTTTAAAAAAGAAAGATTTAAAAAAATAATTTCATTAAAATCTGACAGTTATCTTAGTTTAGCGAGAAATTACAAATCAATGTACTTTTCACCTAAAAAAAATGCTAATATTTCCTAATTTATAGTCACTTGTTGGTGCAAGAAGAAAATTAAACAAAATTTCGAAGGTTCTAAAAACGATAAAATAATTTAATAAACAAATAAATAAATAAATAAATAAATTTCCTTTTAGTGATAAAGATTTTCACGATAAAACTTTGCTTTATTAAGTTTGGGCATTTTTTTTTCGTCTTACATGCTTGTTTTTTAGCGAATCTTTGGGTGTACCTAAATTTAGAGAATGAATCCATGAATCCATCTGTTCGCTTCACCCACCGAAGTTGGGTCAAAGAGGGAAAGCAGACGGAGCTTTCTAGGTTTGAGTGACAATCGAAAGACAACCAGTTGAGACGTGGGGCTAGCAACTCCGCCCTGTAAAAACCTATTTGCTCGTGAACCCGCATCATTATCTTCCTCAAATATGGTGTTGTGGCCCTGGGCTACACGGGTAGCCTACAACTGTCAAGAAGACGTTTATTTTTAACGCATGAGTAAGCTTGGCCTAAACTAACTGACGCCAGCATGACAGTAGTCGCAGAGACTGGGTAATTTTGTTCTTCGTCCATAAGTACGTGTATGGACAACCGATTTTAAGCCGACTTTGTGTCACATCCCAGCACAGTAGGTAAATGCTAACACTTTTGCCAAACTCCTAATTTGACAAAAACTGAAGCTTCTTATTATTTCTATTAATTTTTCTTTTATTTGATTTTTGTCGTTTTATATCGCAACGCACGGGTTGTTTTAATTCTATGAATAGTTACAGTATTTCATAAAAAAAAGAAAGTTGTTTCAGATATCAGATTGTGGGGCTTGCAATTATAAATTGATAAAGAATAAAAAATATTATTCTTCCTTTATATTATTTGTAAAACCCTCGCTACTGACGAGGGAAAAATAACGTCTTTAGTGCACCTTTTTTTCTTTTTTTCCTATTTTTTCTTCCACGCTTTTTTCCATTTTTTCCCCCGTTCTTTTCTTTTTCTATCAATATCCATTGATCTATCATCACTATTAATCATCTCATCATTTTTGCAATTTCCGTCACACACACACACACACACACACACACACACACACACGAGAAATAAAATACACCTGGAGAAGGACCAAAATCACATCCCCTGTAATGTTGATTTAAAAATTTGAGATATATACAAAAATAAAAGAAATATTAAATAACGTCTTAAAAATTGTTTAAGTTGTCTGTTGAAAACCAACCACAGGGATAAACAAAAATAATAATACAAAAAAAAAAAATGTGTGACGATAAATGCTTGGAATACGGAATCTTCAACTGACCTCTGCCTATGACACTTCTATTTTCTTTTTTACCCACCACAAAATACATTAACGGCTTTTCGGACAAGGTTATTTATGTATTATTATAGCGGGTGGATGGGTCGTCTGAATGACGCGCCTGCTCTTCTGAGCGAAAAGAAGTTGCCCACAGTACGCTTCAGGTCATAAAGTATCATCGCATTCATCCAATTAGTTACCACCTGTAATGTAGACAGTTCGATGTACAATAATCACCCCACTCTAGACTCATTTCTATCGGTGGACGAACAGAAATGATTAAAAAGGAAAGAAAAAATAGAAAATAATGAAGTTCTGGAAACGACAAAAGAAGAGAAAAATGACTTGACATTTTTTTGGTGGGGGATTGTAAAAGAAAGGAGATCATTTTTTAAAAGGAAATAATTATTAGGAAAGTGAGTGAGGTGAAACAATTTTTATGAAAGACATAGGGAAGGAAAAAGGAAAGCAAGAAGAGAAGGAAAGATTAAGAAATTAATCAGAAATAATGAATAAACAGAAGAAAACACTGAAAAATAGAAAGAAACAAAAACATAAGGGAAGAAAGAAAGAACGAAGGAAAAGAAAAGAAAAAACAAAAGATAAAGCAAAAATGGCGAGAAAGTCAGTAGAGACAATGGATAGGATTAAAACAGAAGAAAAAGCAAGTGAGTAGAAGAAAATGAGCATATAAAAGGGGAAAGAAAGAAATGAAAGGATGGAAAGAGAGAAATAAGAAAAAATAAGTAGAGCAATGAAAGAAATCAGACGGAAAAAACAAAAATAAAAAATAAATAAATAACAAGAAAAAAGAAAAAGAAAGAAAAAAAAAGGATGAAAGAATATTTTTATGTTCAAGATCGGAAGTGCTCAGCACGACTTTGCTAACCCCGCTCGAAAGAAGCATTTTTTTTCTCTTTCGGTTTGTCCGATAGAGAAGCAAACATCCGGAACGTGTTATTCCCATTAAACGAAAAATCGTTTGTAAATATGTTGTTTGAATAAGATGAAGGTGAATGTACTACTGACGATGATTAGGACGTAAAATCGAATATGAAAAGAAAACTGACTTACTTCTATTCGCTATATTTAGGCAGCAATTGTTTTTTTAAGCAGCTATTGTTAAAATCAAGTAATTTTGTATCTATTATATTTAGTGATTTTTTTCCTTCTAATCAACGAATTTCCTTTGATAAATGTGGTTTGTGAGTGTGGATAAACTGACCAAAATTCATATTGTGTAGTTCGAAGCTTTTCAACCACATGAGTCAACATCAGGTGAGTGTGAGAAAGATATTTGGTTTTAAGAAGCAGATTACATAATTATTTGTAAAATGTTGTTGAAAACTCAAATGGAATGACCAACAACGACAATTACGCGAGGTCAAGGATAATCATATCATACATTTGAAAAAAATCAATAAATATAATAGGCAAAAAATGTCTATTTTTTAACAAAAATCACGGGTTATGGCGATTTTATTGAATAAATTTACTCTTTAATATTTCAAGACATTTTTGAGTAATTTTGATAAATGTATCTTTTAAAAATGAGATGTCAGGGTTATATATATGAATAAAAAAAGAGAAAAACTGTACGCATTTCGTCATATGAGTGACTTTATGAAAGCCGTAAAATCAGAGGATGAAACCCGTCGGCCCTGTGGGGGGGTGTAAAAAATTAAAAAAAATATTGATTAACAGTCTTTAAAAAAAGAGTGTTCTAATGTCAATTAGTTGATAAAGTAATGGTAGACCTAGATCAGAATCGCACTAACGGTTGAACTCGCTACAGTAAAAAATACTTCTTGCGAGCTACCATCACTGCCGAGTGTCTTTTGTCCTGGCACGACACTACTAATGGCGAACACGCAGTAACATTCGGTCTCAGTGTTATAGGAGCAGGCGAGTACATCACCTAGCGGCGAGGCGAACTTTTAGAAAGCTTAATTTTGTCTTGCACAAAGATACTGTTGTGTCATCGCCTGAGAGTCGATCTTACAAGCTGAGCTTATTTATTGATCTTGCGAGACTAACTTGCTTGCCATTGTTCTGCAGGAGGCGCCCTTCGAAGAATGTTTGCATAACTACAATTTCAGACGGACCAAAATAGATGTTTGAATGGAGATGTAATGTTAGAAAAAGATAAGCAGATATTTGAAACTTTTAAACCATACGCACAGAATACTAGATCCGGATATTTGCAAGGTATGATGGGTAAATTGTTGCCATTTTATATTTTTAATTTCGTGCATGTCTTTGATTTTGTCGACTGCACAGTATAGTAGGGTCAGTTGGGCACCGTCTGTGAGAAAAAGAGCACAATAACGCAATTTGCTTCACCAGAAATTTGGAAACGGCTTGCTGTACTGCTTGGCATTCACGCCGGAAGCTCTAATGCGAACATTTCAGAGTGTTTGGGCGTCAATCTGAGGACAATGCAGCGGATTCGAAAAGAGTTGGATGAGTCTAATGGCGATTACGAATGTATTTGGCGTGAAAACTAGTGACGGTAACGTTATGCCTCCATCCATCTTCCCATAGTGCATCAGACACAAAACGGAGGCCTACATCAAGCACCTTGAGAAGGTAGAGATCTCTGGGTTCGCACTGTGCCACACAAGGAGAACCCAATCATAGCTGTCAAACAGTTTCTGCGACCACATCATCTCTTAGATCTAGCCACCTAACTCCTCAGACTGTAAGCCCCTTGATTATTATGCATGGAGTGCAGTTGAGTGAGAGACCAATAAAACTCCTTGTAGCACCAAAGATGAAGATAATGATTATAGAGGCATTCACAAACTTAAACAAGGAGACCACCCAGAGGAGTTGCAGGGACTTACGAAGTCATCTGGAAGTCGAGGTTGAAAACCAATGGCGATTTTATTAAATAAATTTACTCTTTAATATTTCGAGATATTTTTGAGTAATTTTGATAAATATATTTGTTAAAATGAGATGTTAGGGTTATTTTCATTTTTGTGCCATTTAGATGAGAATTCATCTATCGCACCCTGTAATTATACCATGGCAACTAATGAAAGTGTTCACATATTTTTTCAGTTCCAATTCACAGAAAAGAAAAATATGCTACTTTCCCCCTACTTTTTTTTTGGCTATTACATAAGCTCTGTCTATTTTTCCTCAGTTCCCAAAGCCGTTTCTATCCAAATGAACGTAGCTAGCATACATTACTGACGAAATATTAATAGACTTTAGTAAGAAACGCAAACGTTATTTACAGCATATATTCATAAGATATATATCAAGTCTGAAAAATATATCTTTTTATTTCGCTTCTTTATATAAATATTAATACTTTCTCAATCGATTTTTAAATACGGTTCAGCATTGTTTTCTGTTTACTTTCACCGACATCAACTAGTGAAGTTTGCCTTCACAGAAATGTAAACAATGGTTTGAATCCAATTTGCTAAACTTACCTTAGTCTGGCACCCAGTGAGAATCATGTAGTGCACCCAGTGAGAATCATGTAGTGCACTCAGTGAAAATCGAATTCAGTGCACTTATAAAGGTAAAAAATATTAAATTTTACCTATACAGAAATCTAATGAAATCATAAACAATGGTTTGAACTCAATTTATTAAACCTAGCTCAGTCTGGTACAATACTATACATGTAGTGCACCCAGTGAGCATCAAACTCAGCGCAATTATAAAGGTAAAAATGGGGAGTTTTACATTTATAAAAAATCTAATTAAACTACGTTGTGGTGTGATATTGACTCCGAATGAGAAATCGGAGAGCCGACTTTACATTCCAAATTCATTTCATTCACTTACGCATAAATACACTTGGTAAAGGTATTACTCCATCTCTTCTCCCTCCAGCTATAGGTTATATAGCAGGATAGATTTAGTTCTATAACCTTGGTTGGCAATCAGTCTACAGCAGAAATTAATGCCAACCTACTACTCTCTTTTGAGACATGCTTAGTCAGTCATGTCTCAAAAGAGACATGATCGCCCAAACGTGTATCACATACGGCAGTTAATTGACTGAATTAAATTGTATTTTTTCCACTCTTAAAACCCCATTTGTTCAGTTGATAGGGGTTTCCTAAGCGTAGCTTAGATGTTGCACAAGGTAGAACATCTAGGCCGTACAGTGGGGATAGTTTTGATTATTACGATTTTTTTTTTAATCATATCACCCCAAGCAAGGCGAAAACGCCACTGATGTTCAGGGGGCTACGTAAGAGTGAAAAGATTGGAAGAGAAACCGGAAACCACAACCTAAACAGGAAACAAGGGATGAGCCTCTTCACCTGTTCAATAGACGTGGGTGGAGTGTGAACCGGGCGATAGTTTAGACTATCTACTCCAATTGAAAAAAATAAAAAAATAATAAAAAAAAAGAGTGAAAAGATTGGAGAAGAGAAAAACCGGAAACCACAACCTGAACAGGAAACAAGGGATAAACCTCTTCACCTGCTCAATAGACGTGGGTGGAGTGTGAACCGGGCGAGAGTTTAGACTATCTACTCCAATTGAAAAAAATAAAAAAATAATAAAAAAAAAAGAGTGAAAAGATTGGAGAAGAGAAAAACCGGAAACCACAACCTGAACAGGAAACAAGGGATAAACCTCTTCACCTGCTCAATAGACGTGGGTGGAGTGTGAACCGGGCGAGAGTTTAGACTATCTACTCCAATTGAAAAAAATAAAAATAAAAATGAAATAAAAAAGAGTGAAAAGATTGGAGAAGAGAAACACCGGAAACCACAACCTGAGCAGGAAACAAAGCAATTTATTCTTTAAAAGTATTGCAATATATTGCGCGTGTTTAATAGAAAATAGCGGTAATTGATCTAACGAGACAAGCATTACACCACGACGAAGGTCGAACGTATGGAGCACCCAGTGAGGTTTGAATTCACTATTCAGTTGTAACTGATCTTAGCGAGACAAACTTGCTAACCAGTAGACCACGTTGAAGTACCTTGGTGATTTTCTAAGCATAGCTTAAATGTGGCACAAGGCGGAGAGTATGGTGCACCCAGTGAGGATCGTAGTTTTTCTAGCGAAACAAGCTTGCTAACTATGACACTACGTCGTGCCACTCTGCTCAGGTGATATCAGCGTCCACTGAAAAGTAATTACATGTTCTCATGTCCCAATTATTTTGAAACATTAGCAAACATCGAAAGGAAAATTGTTTGACATCTCCGGAGGTGTACTCTTCAGCTGATCAATTGTTTTATCCCATGCAATACAATTTCTTCGATCAACGGTTCTAACCAGGAAGATATTGAAATCAAAGAGGTATTTTTCTGCTGATAGAACGAGGCACCGTATAGACACTAACAAGTTTGGTTCACGTGACTACTTAAATAAGAGTAAATCTTCTCTTTCTCCTCTTTTCACTCAATTTCAAGTATTAACATCTTTTATTGATAAAGCTGAATGTCTGGTTCGTAAATTATTTTCAAACTCTATTCTTGACTCATCTGGAATATCTTTGTATGACTTTCAGCTTAAAACTGAGTTCCTATTGTGTAATAGGCAAATAACTCTGTCCATAGTTTCTGCTATCTCTAAACTGAATTCTCCCAAACCATGTGAACTTCATGATATTATAGTGGGTTGCTTATCTATTCTTTTTCTAGTTGTAGTAGGATTCCGTTGTAGTGAAGGGTAGTTGTATACCGTTGCAGGTTAACGGAATTTGGCCTTGTGGTAGATAGCCCACTATAAGTCATAAAATGATTATAAAATCAAGAAAAGCAAATTGAGTTGAAAATAACATTTATATATATACATCCCTTGTTTCCTGTTTAGGATGCGGTTTCCGGTTTTCTCTTTTTCAATCTTCTCACTTTTTTTTCCATTGAAGTAGATAGACTAAACTATCGCCCGGTTCACACTCCACCCACGTCTATTGAACAGGTGAAGAGACTCATCCCTTGTTTCCTATTTAGGATGTGGTTTCCGGTTTTCTCTTTTCCAATATTTTCACTCCTATGTAGCTCCCTGCACATCAGTGGCGTTACCGCCTTGCTCGGGGTGATATGATTAAAAAAAAACAAAAAAAAACATAGCAATTAATGTTTTACAATTAAAACAGTACTTGATATAAAGGTCCAACTGAGGTTAGAATGTTCATGGCAAATAATGAGCTGAAAGAGATAAAAGGCTTAGGAATGTGGGGAGCGGAGGTATGTGAGGGATGTCTTTGAAGTAGTCGCTCCTGAGATCAGTAAGTACTTTTGAAACAGTGAAGAAGTGATGTGAGGTGAAGGGAGGCGAATGTAGTAGCCGCTCGACTTAAGTCAAGGAGATATTAATTACATTCCTCTCCTTGTTCTCTGCCCGTCTGTCTGTTGGGTGCTTTTTGTCTCAGTTTTTTATATCAGCTTTTTGGATTAAAACAGCTCGTTTTGAATTTCACACTTGTATTTGATTCTGGGCTTCCCATTGGCTGGTAAATAAAATTCGCGTAGGCTCGCGAAATGGAAATTTGATATTTGATTAATTTTTATTTTTCAACCGGAACATCTGCGCGAATACACCTGCGCAGAGACGACTTTTGTTTATTTGCTTTCTGGTCGTTATAGAGCAAACATCCGGTCTCTCGCTTTTGCTCGGTATCACCACAATATCCCTGCAATAGTCCTTAAGAAACTAACCCCTGTTCTCTCTAATCTCAACAGAAAGTGCTTCGCTGCTTCTTATTTTCCTGCTTGTTAGAAAGTCTCTTCTATTGTTCTAGTCTTTAATAACTCAGGCGATCCGTCTGATCCTTCTAACTATGGGCTAATTAGCTTTCTACTTTTTTTTGGAAAACGACTAGAAGCTCCAATCGACTCTGAATTGGTTAAGCATCTTGCTTTGTAGAGCCTTCTTTCAAATACGTAATAATGTTTTCGCTTCTCTCGGTTATCTATTATTGTATTAACGATTATTACTGAAAGAGTCGATTAAGCTTCCGAAAATAATGATGAACCATCTCGAAGGTAAATGGGAAGCTTTGACATGCTGGTCTTCTTCCCAAGTTGAAAGTTTATGATATTTCTGGCCGAATTTTTGAACTGATTCAGTTTTTCTTGTCAAATCGTCAAACGAAAGTTGTCTTGAACGGTTACTCTTCTAGATCTTTTTGCATTAATGCAAGCGTCCTCGAGGGCTCTATCCTTAGGACCTACGTTGTTCCTAATTTTCATCAACGACCTTCCTGCTATCATCAATTCTCAAATCGGTACCTATGCTGATATTACACCTATCTATTCCTGTCTTAATATTAAGTATGATCGGTCCGACCAGGTCAGATTTGTAGCTGATCTAGAAAATGGCATGCATTCTGTTGTTAACCGAGGCAAGGAATAGCTTGTTAATTTTTTACGCCTTCTAAACGAAGCTGCTCTCTGTTAATCGTCTGAGATATCATTTTCTGCCTTCCATCAACATGGCTGATGCTAATCTCCAGGAGAGAAACTTGTTGCACGTTCTCGGAATAACGTTATCTACTGACATGAAGTGGAAAGATTATATTGAATCTATTGCTGTGTCTGCTGCTGGGAAAGTTGGTTCGCTGTGTCGTGCTAGACAATTTTCCTCGACCGAATATACCTTACATATTTATAAATATTCTGTTATTCTTCCGTGCTTAGAATACTGCTGACAAGTATGGATTGATGCTCCTGTTATGTATATTTATTGATTCTTGATGAAATTCAAGGGGAAATCTGCAATGTCGTTGGTCTTGACCTGTCATCTCGGCTTTAGTCACTTTCCCACTGGCATAATGTAGCTTCTCTATGCCTTTTCTAAAAATACTTTTAGTTTAATTGTTCTGATGAACTTTTCTCTATGGTGCCAAGACTCTCTGAATTTAAGCGCAGTCGTAGATTGGTCGATAAGATTTCATTTTTTTTAAGTTGAAATATCTAGATATAACCGTAAGTTTTGTGATAAAAGTTTATTCACTCACACTTCTCGCTTGTGGAACTCTCTTCTTACTTTTTAGTCAAGTTTGACCTTTAAAATTTAAATGCAATGTCAATCGTTATCGTCTTAATTTATTTTATTGTTATTACTTTTAATTTTTTCTTATATTCTAACACACTCAGCGGTTTTGTTACCTTACTTAGGGTAAAATGATAAAAAGGCTCTACAGTGACTACTGTGCGAACTATGATATCTCATATATTTTTAAAACCATGCAGTTTTTTGTGCACTTTGACATCTCCAAAATCACTCGCTGTGGAACACGTGGGTGGAACACGAAGCACATCAAATATCAATATTTTTTAACCAATCAAAATTCAGCATTCAAAAATTTACAGACAACTCTTTCGATTCATCCTTAGTGTGGTAGATTACTGAAATAATATTTCACTTGGTGGTACAAGCACTAAATTTGGTATATATACATATATATATGCTCCTCGAGCTATTCTCTCAGAAAAGTACATTTTTCAAAATGGCAGCCATTTGAAGAAATAAGAATCTGTGTTTGAGCTAAATTTTTTGTGGAATTTTTAACTTTCAGTGCATTGAAGTATGTGTTTATGAGTTATAAAAATCCATTTCTGCACTTACAAAATCGTAATTATTGCAAACTAAGATGATATGGCCGGAATTAAATGACGACAAGCACTATTAGCCCTACATTTTTGCAAAAAGAAGGAAAAAGAATACAGCATATACAGCAGAAAATTAGTATCTTTTGATTCACGTGGTGGATTAGTCGATCATTTAGTCTTCACATTTGCATGCACACAACAGTGTACACTTGAAACTGAAGCGATAGCATTTACGTCGCCCTCGGCATTCTATCTTGCAGCCACATTTTGTTAACTGCTGACAACTCTGAGTAATAGGTGGAAGCGTCGTCCAAAAGACTTGCCAGACCTTACCATCTTTTTGCCAACCCCAGTTAGCAGGGCTTTCAGTTTGCATTTTGCATACTATTGCTTGGCCCCCATATTCAGCATACTTGGTAGGCAGATTGTTTGACAAGCTGTATGAGAGCTGCGCTTGTCGATGTAATGGCATAATAAGACCTCTGCTTGTGAGCAAACAAGTCCAATCTTGTCTCATCAACTTTGTCTATAGTGCTGTTCTTGGTGATGACAAACTCCTCAAGGAAGTCTGCATTTTCCACCACTGGTGGGGACTGACTTAATTCTTGAAGACGGGAGTCACTTGAGAGTAAAACCCCCCATACCAGCCATGCAGTTTTTGACTTTTCCGTGAAAAGCTGACAGAATATCAGTCAGTGAAGGCTTGAAAGAACAGCATGTCACTGGATTTGTCTGGGCCAAGATTCGCAACCATGTCATGAATTCGCTTGCGCTTAATGAACTGACCCTGGCTAAATTCAACTCACAGCATTTCATTGCCTGCGTCTCGGAGAGTAGCAAAAATACTGACTACAACAAAGAGAACATATGTGTCATATGCTCTAATAAACACAGACATCATCTGTGCTTGGCTGCATGGAGAGTATGAGTGAAGATTCTAGAATCAACTTCCTTGTGGTTCCAAAAGATTCATCAAGATTGATGAATCTGTTGGAAAGAGCCTGATCTCCTTTAGTCACAACAACATTGTCAGGCACATGTTCACTATTTTATCAACAAGGAACCCAAAGAGCTACGTCTTGTTATTGTTGTCTCTCAGGAAACTTATCCAGTGGCAGCTTGGTTTTCTCCATCGCTCGACGTCGATCTCCTTGTCTTTGACTTTGCTTCAACCTTTAAGCTGGAAGTCTAATAAACATAAAAAAAAACTATGTCGGTTCTATCGAAATTTTATGAGTGCATCTGGATCTTTGGAACCACATATAGGACAGCTCATTTTTCAAAGGTCTTTGGCTGCAATAAATAAACAAGGGAGGACCCATCAATAAAAACAACATCACATTTTGGTCTAGTACCGAGAGGAGTTACTGTAGCTTCCAGAATTTTTGCAAGTTGCGACTTCTGACAAGTGTGGAGTTTCTTATTGTCATTGCCGTAGGGAAATACCAGTTTTCGTGTTGGAAAAACTCAAGTAAGCCACACTCTCGTGCTTGGCAGGATATAGAGTTGCGAGAACAGACGGCAATCATCTTTGAGTATCTGCTGCTTCATGTCACCAGAATTTGCAGCTGCCTCTTGGCGAAGGAAGTCGGCTTTGTTCTTTTTTTTTGTCGTTGCGCAAAACATTGTAAAATTCTAGGAAAACAACTTTACCTTTCGCAAGGTGAGTCCTTATAAGTTCAGCAGTACTGGGATGCACGATGGTTTTTGAGGCCAAAGTGAACAGGGCTTTTGAGGCCAAAATGAACAGGTCTTTTGACTTTTCCTGACAAAGATTACCCAAATCCTTCATCTTACCAAAAATCATTGGACCTTGTCAGAAGGATTTCTGAGATGATTTGCTTATACTGCTTGACATCTTCATTTACCACTTTGGCCAGTGACACCAACTCATGCTGTGATATTAGCACTAACTTCTCAGTGAAGTTGGATCCTCAGTAAGCCCGATGGCACTACAATCACTTTTCACTGCTGCATTGGCCTGTTCATGTGCTTGGTTAATGGCCAAGCTAGAAAACTCCCTGTTAATCTTCTGTACCATAAGATTTCCAAGTTGAAATTCATTAAAGACCTCAGGGTGAGTATATTCCAAAGTGACCATGTCTCTAAGGTAAATGGAAAGTCATCTGGAATAATTTATATTGTTGTTTGCAAAAAGGATTAAAATAGCCAGTGCTTCACAAGACAAACCAAAGTTGACCTCCCTAAAAAATATGACCAACGAGAATGCCACTAGTTCCATTTCAAAATTGAGATTGAAGACTCTCTTTTCTGCGTTTCTCATACATGTCACAAAAATCCAAAGCTTCTTCATTTTCTTTTACACAATGATGCTCACATGCTTCTTTTTTAGAACATATAGAGGCAACACGTGGTGCATATGACATATTCTTGTGAGATTTAAGGCAGAAAGAAAGAACTCTGTTATTCCAAAAAAAAAAAAAAAGACATCTCAAACTCCACAATAGCACCTGTCCACCCACTGCTTTGAAGTAGGGTTCCAATAGACCTTAAAACAACTATCTCTATATGGCCTCCAAATATGACAACAAATTTATCCTCACTATACAGGTCAGACCAGTGCCACTGAACTTGTTTAATAAGTGCCTAAATAGGCTGGTCTGCGGTTATCACAAGGACCTGTACTGAGTTGAGGTGTGCAATAGTATCCCTGATTTTGTTTATGGAATGTCTTACTGTGGCAACTGAGTGATCTTCATCATGAAAGAGGGGCAAAATGCAAGATCTATTTTTTCTCTACATGATGGGCTGATCTACATGATCGGCTGATTAAGTGCTGTTAACATTGTCATGTACTTCTTGTGTGAGGCTCACCTTCTGCAACCATTCATATTTATTTGTTTGGAAGAGACTTGGCAGAGATTCATATGTAACATTGCCCTCAGAAGGAGAAGGGTTCTTTGTTGTGAAGAACGCAGGATATGCATTTGTATATGAGTCAGAGATTTCTGGGACTTTCTTTATTTTGTATTCTTAATTAGAATTGCTTCTAGTACTTGATTTCCTGATGCTGTATATAGAAAGATGGATATGCTTGTTCTATAGAAGGATGTGGTCGCCGTTGTGGAAGAGGGATTATGGTCGATGTTATCTTTCGCAAATGTGCTCGAAAGACCCTTTTTCACTTTGGGAGGACAAACCACACTTTTCTCTACATACTGAGACACACAACAGTAATGTCACCAGTGTGAACTGGTTGTGCTTTAACATCACTCATATTCACATAATGTAATATAGCTTGCTCACATCACCTCAGTACATGATCACAGACGTTGCTCAGCAATAATTGTGATAATTTTGTAAGACAACTCTAAAAGTACTGATTTTAAGTCATGCAATGGCAGCCATCTTGAAAAATAGTAACCATGTTAGAATATTAGCGCCAAAATGTATTTCTCCAATCAAAATACAATCTATTTAACATTGGATCAATAGCATGTTCCTATTTATAGACATTTAGTACTGAAAACCCTTTTTCCTATTTTATACGACAGCCATCTTGAAAAATAGCGGCCATTTTGTTTTTAACGTAGATAACGTACTTTTCTGAGAGAATGGGTCCTGGAACACATGTATACCAAATTTGGAGCTTGTACCATCAAATGAAAGATTATTGTGGGATACTGATTTAATCTGCCCCACTACATTGCGATATAAAAAAGACATACTTTTCGAGCTCCCCTGATCAACATTTCTGGTTCTTATGCTGTCCAGGCAAGTCCATGTCATTTTATATATTAAGGCCAACGAATCAGGGAAAAATACATGCCTTCATAGAAGCAAACTACAAATTCTCTTCATGCATAAAGTTTCAGTATTGTCAATAAATGTACATAACCCGTTAACATTTCTTCATTTTTAGGAATTATAATTTTCAAGTTCTAAAGCTAACTTCTTGGAATAGTTGAATATTTAAGCTTAATAGACTAGTATTCAAGTGATTTCATTAAATTCATCCTATAATTTAATGGTGATAAACATTTCTTATATCAAATAAACTTTTTCGGAAAATAAAAATAAATAATACAAGTTGACCACTAAAAGACTGAATGATATAAAATGCTGTTGAGTATCTTAGGGGTAGTAAAGTTTGGACCATTTGAATCTTGTATGGAAATCTTTTTAAATCCAGTTTCAGAACCTTCTGAGGCGATGTTCTGGCGATATGTAGTTGAGCTGAGCGACGACGGGTAGAAGCTGATGGGTCCTCAAGGATGCTCCGTCGTACAGCTTCCACCGCTGCGTCAGTGCACACAGTGTGCTTAGGACCTTTTCTCAGAAGACTGTGGACTAACCCAGTTTAGAATCATGTTATCGCGAGGAGATTCTTTTATATTAAAATGTTGCCGGTATTTTCTCTGAGTTTGAATAATTTTACTGGAATAGAAAAAGTCAATGATATTTCTTTCTTGATGAGCATCTTATGTAGCCATTTCAATCTTTAAGAGATACTCTATAACCTGCATATATATATATATATATATATATTAATTCAGATACTTCAATCCAAGGGAAAAAAGCAGGAAGGTAAATTCCAAAAAACCCGATCCTAATTAATATTAAAAATTTATTTTAATATTAAAAAATGATACAGGAAGAGAGCTCCATGTAATAAAATATTACAGAGCAAATATATATTAAAAAAGGATTAATTCAAAGATGTTGAATGGCCATTTCGATATGAAGATCCCCACGGGGGACGACACATCACCTAAAGGTTTTTTCTGTTGCTGAGGTGATGTGTTGTCCCCCGTGGGGATCTTCATATCGAAATGGCCATTCAACATCTTTGAATTAATCCTTTTTTAATATATATATATATATATATATATATATATGTGTGTGTGTGTGTGTGTGTGTGTGTGTGTGTGTGTGTGTGTGTATATATATATATATATATAGTAGCGGCCATAATATAAGGAACGAAAACAACAAAGACATAAATATGTGTATTACTTAAAAAGTAATGCATGATTAGCAATGAATTTTTTACCGAATAAAGATTAGGGTGTAATGCATAAATATTATACAAAGTTACAAAAATTTTCGAAATATTTTTTTTTTTAAATAAATATTAAATGGAACAAAGGAAATAAGCTACCGGACAAAAGTTAAGGAACGATCTTGTTAATACTTGATTAAAAAAATATATATTTCGTAAATTTTTGTAACTTTGTATAATATTTATGCATTACACCCTAATCTTTATTCGGTAAAAAATTTCATTGCTAATCATGCTTTAATTTTTAAGTAATACATATATTTATGTCTTTGTTGTTTCTGTTCCTTATATTATGGCCGCTACTATATATATATATATATATATAGTCATCCGCAGACAGATCTGTTTCGCTGCATCACAGCTCATCAGTACGGTTAGACTTCGATTGCTTTTAACCCAGGGTTGAAACTCAACCGAATTGGCGTCAGTCGGTGATTCTACCTCTGACCTATGGGCGCTCGGTAGAAGAAGGCAGACTTTTTAGCGCGTATATTATCATTATACACGCCCAATAGCTGAGAGTGTTCTAATTCATTGCTGAATGAACGATGCGTATTTGCTAGAGTAGCTACTGTTTTTCAAAGTCTACCATTCTTCCAGAGTGCTCAATCAGGGTGTGAGTGCGTAAATATATATATATATATATATATATATAAGATTGAAAACGAACAATTTCAAACTTTTTCAAACCATTCAGTTTTTTAGTGTTCACCCTATATGATCCACAGGCAAAACACCATTATACGCATAACATGGAACGGTGTTAATTGATAAATCTTTTGCTAAAGTACATTCATATAAATCATGACAACAACAATTTGTTTCCCAGCAAGTTTCTTTTGTTTTTGTTTCTTAAAAGTTAAGAAAATATTATTTGAATCAAGTGACGCTTGTTGTTTTTTTATTTTATTTTAATTTTTTCATACACTCGTGGTGCGTTGTTCCTTTTGTTTATTCTCCAATGTTGCCTTGTGGTTGGACGACCGTGAAATCACTCATGGGCAAGTGGAGTGATAGAGGTATGGGAAAAAACTTTCTCTTTCACACATAAAACCTAGTCCAACCGAGTTAGAAGCTATTATTAGAGTATCGTTGTGATAAAAAGAGCTGTATTTATTGGTTGTATTTCGGGCTCTTTACAATAGCAAAAATTCCCAACCATAATGATTTCATCTGTAAAACACGTGTCTTTCAAAGATTACCTTTTTTCACCCAAACATTCGCTATGTTATTCTTTCAGATAAGATAGACTAGTATCATCCATATCGATTAATTCAATCTGAAAAAAATGTGTCAGTAACCTTAAAATAAGATTGAATAATAACATGAATTTTATAATCACACTGGGGAAAGAAAGAAAATGAGAATAAACAAGAAAGCTTTCAAAGAAAGAAAGAACAAGGGCAAGATAACGCCTTTTTAACATATAATTCTAGTTCAAAGAAAGCTTAATAAGGCGTGTGATAATAATAATGATAACAAGTGAGAAATGTAAGGAAAATAATAGAGAGAAAGAGAAGAGAGAGACATATAGAGACGCTGTGTGCACTAGCATAGCTACAGTGTGCGCCTTCTATCGCAGAGTGTGTGCCGTCTGGGGCAACCTTTGAGTTTGCCGTCCTTCACCAATTTCCCAACATATTTCCCAGTGACTCCCTTTCACACACACACACACACACACACACACACACATATATATATATATATATATGAAAGGGAGTCACTGGGAAATATGGCACCTAGTTATGCCAATATCTTTATGCACATACTAGACAATTCAGAATATAAACCATCACATTATTTTAGATACATTGATGACATTTTCTTATTATGGACTCATGGATTAGAAAAATTTAAAAACCCTTTTACTTTCTGTAACAACTTCCACAATACAATTAAATTTACCATGGAGTACTCATACCCATCCGTCCCTTTCTTAGACGTCATGATAAAATTAAACAAACATACACTTTCCACCAGTCTGTACAACAAACCCACAAACCAACATAAATTCCTACACTTTAACAGTTGTCATCCCCTTAAATTAAAAAAAATCTATCGTATACAGCTCATTTCTAAGAATCAAACGCATATGCTCAGACCATCCAGATTTTCTATACAACATTAACAACCTAACAAAGCAATTTCTAAAATGTAAATACCCAATAAAAATAATAAAAGAAGCACTAAATAAAACCATCTACATAAATCGTAACACACTTCTCACATACAAGAAAAGAAAAAACAACCGAATTCTCATGGTTTTTAACCACAATCAATATTCCCACACACTTATTCAAAATTTAAAAAATGATTACAAGAACCTCCAATCAAACAAAAAAATCAAAGACATTTTCGATAAACCACCCATAAATGCAATGAAACAAACACCCAACCTATCAGCTATCCTCACTTCTACCAAATATCTAAAAAATACAAACCTATCAGGGAATTTCAGATGTCAGAAATCTCGCTATTTAGTTTGCAAACATTTAGTAAACGATGCATTATTTTCTCTACACTAACATCAAATTACACCCACCATGCCTCACCTGTGACAGCCAAAACATAATATATTTTCTCTTCTGTTCAATATGTCCAAATAGTGGATATATTGGTGAATCTGGAAATAGCTTTAGATTCCGTTTCAATAATCATAAACTAAGCATACGCCAAAACAACCCGTATTCCCCCATAGCAGAACACTTCAATCAACCGGGATACACATTAGAAAACTGTAAATGTTTACTAATAGATTCTGATTTTAGTTCTACATACTCACGCAGAAAGAAAGAAAAATACTGGATTTTAAAATTAAATACATACAGGTTAGGGTTAAATAGGGACTTAGGTGTTTTGAATCTTTATAAATATTTCAATAGTTAAACATTTTTTAGATACACTTAAAAAAATTTCCTTTAAAACAACATTTATAAGTATTATTAAAAATAGGTTTACGTTTACAAATATTAAAAAATCTGTCGCTTTCTGCGTCACGTAATGTAAACAATCTCTCCACGAACGTTTCTAATTTAAATTTTAAAATCATTTGTTTCTGATGAAAGGCCGAGGACTGTCTGAAATATCAAATATAATAATAGAAAAATTAAATAAATACTGTCAAAAAAATGCATTTTTAAACTTACAACTTTTTTGTAGATTTTCCTATACATATTATTAAGACAGTATACGTGGATCTTCACTATATATATATATATATATATATATATATATATATATATATATATAAACCTATTAACAGGTTCAAAAACAACAACTTGAGCAACACATACCCTCAAACGAACTTCTTTCAAGGAAAATAACTGAAATTTATATTATAACAACCAAGATGTGTCTAATACACAGGGCGGCGCTGCGCCATTAGCATTAAAAGAACATACCCTAGGTCTGTTTACAACTTTCACGTTTTCAACAATGATGGAACAACCTTGAATACATCACTGGATAATGTTTATTTTTTGGCCAAGATAACGACCCTTAAATACTTTATGTTACTCGAAATCTAAAAGGTCCTTCAACTGTAAGTAGTATTCGGACATTAAACCCACTTTTACTGCAATACAGTTTATACAATACCGCCCCCATAAAGTGTCACTCAGGATAGACACCCCCAACCCACTAGCTCCGCTACTAGTTGT
Organism: Ascarosepion bandense; assembly: GCA_037127315.1. Classification (NCBI taxonomy): domain Eukaryota; kingdom Metazoa; phylum Mollusca; class Cephalopoda; order Sepiida; family Sepiidae; genus Ascarosepion; species Ascarosepion bandense. The sequence continues at coordinate 357,954 of JBBBDQ010001709.1, forward strand.
GTGAAATCTATTTTGATTCTAATTTTTCTGCCAGTTTCCAACATCATTATCTGCTTCTGCAATGACAGTTTAATTTGCAATAGGATTAAAATCTGTTACTATTTAGACAAAGGCATTTTTTGAAGTCATACTTCTAAGCAAATAAAAGCAAAAGAGAAATATTTGCAGTTGGACTAAAACTGCTTCAAAATCGGTGATCAAATCACAAAATCGTAATTTTGGTTATGTGTAATCATCTAGAGTTTACAAAACTAGTAAACACCAGCGAAGCATATTTATGGTTTTTAAAGTAAAGGACGTTCTGCTGCTACTGTTGCTGCTGCTACTGTTGCGGCGGCTATTTCAGGGGAGATCTCTGTAATGATAATTACGACTATCACCGTGCCGTCACAAAATGACAACAATACTAAAGTTTCAGATCATTTATAAGTTCCATGCAACTACAAATTTATCTGCGAGCTAAAACAATTTGACAAATAAATGATTCCATGTTATTTGTTAAATTTAATATTACAAAAAAATCGACATCATTCTTTTGTTCAGTTAGAAAAATGTGAAAGGTGTGGGTCTGGGTCGTTCGATAGCTTTGGGTTTATCTCGGTGAATTGCTGCGTATGATAAACGTAATGTGGTGGTGCTTCAGTTTTAACGAAAATTATCAGGTACCAGGTAATTTCTGACTGAATTTCTAGGATGAGAAGTTATCTTTATTTACATTATTTGTATTTTGACTATTAATCTCATCTTTGTTATTATCACAGTACTGATAAAAGTCGGAAGACAATAGTCCGAATATAAATGGGAAGTAGAGACACTTGTTAAGATCAATGTATTTTAAAGGCAGCAGTGGAAAATCATATGGTGTCTACTGCACAGATCAGGACAAATTTATCCCAAAGAATGGAAACATAGACCGTTGAGTATCGTTTACTTGCAGCAGACATCTGGGTACGTGTGCCTCTAACCAGACATGTACTGGCGCCATAAAACTGCTGTGAACGTCTCTAGTATTGCAGCAATAGAAAGATCTGTGTGATCAAATGGAAATAACATAATGTTCGATGATGAGAGTAGGTTTTACCTTAACTCAACTGATGCTCATTTGAGTGCATGATGTAGACCTGGGGTATGAATTGGTTCAAGATACACACACCCAATTCTTGGCATCATGCTGTGGGTGAATTGGATGCTATGAAAAAAGATCAAAATTCTACAGACAGAACAAGATCTTTAAAACCGATGCAAATAGATTTTACAGGGAAGTAGATAAACAAATAATTGAAGTGACCCCCTACATACACACAGAAAATGGAAGAAGTTATAGAGTTCTGGGGAAAATATGGGCTTGCCTAAAAGAACATAACAAAAAAGCAGATTAGATTGCGCCAAAGATAGAATGAATGATAAATAAACCAGAACAAACATGTGCTGAAATCACAGAAGAGGATGTTAAATATGCACCGAAAAAAGCACACTACTGAAAATCTCCAGCAATAGATAAAATTCCTAATTTTTGGCTATATTATTTAAATACAGCAAACAAAACTAACCAAAGAACTTCAAGAATTGGTTTAGGATTCCTTTAAAATTCTGGCATGGATGACCAAAGGAATTGCCTTTATTATACCCAAGAATAGGGACACAAATATCCCGAAAAAATTCCGGACCAGTTACATGACCATAATTTACACACAATTGATATCTTTTTAAAAAAACAGATATATTTCTTCTTGGAAAGAAATAACATACTACCGCCTGAACAAAAAGGGTGTGAAACCAATTACTTATTAATAGGATGATCTTAGAAAATTGCTTCAGTACTACCTGTATAGATTATCGTAAGGCATTCGATAATATACCACATTACTGGATCTTAAAGTTTTTAAATATTTACAAGGTATCACATGTTGTCATCAGTTTCATCAAACATTGTTTGTCGATGTGGAAAACAACACTTTACCTCAATTATATAAATGGAACCTATAAGTCTGTTGAAATAAACATTAGCAGAGAAACATTTTAAGGTAACTCTTTGTATTCCTTCACTATTTTGCATATCACTAATAACATTAACTAGCCAACTTAACAAGACAAAATGTGGTTATAAAATAGCTCAAAAGAAAATAGGCCTTCTATTTTACATGGATGACTTAAAGTTGTATGCTAGGAAGGACAATGAGCTAGGAAGGTCTTCTGCAAACTGTAACATGCTTCAGTGAGGACAATGAAATTAAATTCAATTTGGATAAATGACCTGAAGCCACAATATTAAGAGGATCGCTACAACAAACATCTTCTGTTAGCTGCTGTAACAATAAAATATTTAGAGCAAGAAGAAGCTTATAAGTACCTAGGTGTGACTGAGAGTGAAAGAAGTCACCATAAGAAAATGAAAAAAATAATTCATAAAGAATACTATAGAAGGGTACGACTGATATTAAAAACTGAATTCTCTGAACAGAACTGTGACCATTAACAACCTTGCTATCACATTGGTCCAATATAGTTTCAACATTTTGAACTGGACTCTAAACGACATCAAACGAATAGATTCTAAGACAAGAAAGCTTCTCTCTAAGCATAAGATGCATCATCCAAAGATTGATGTAGACCGTCTATTCATAACCCGTATAGAAGGTGGAAGCGGTCTTATTCACCTACAGTTGTCATACAAAATAACAATTATTGGCTTACTAACATACATGGAAACAACAAAGAACAAGATGATACAAATATTCAAGCAACATGAAAACAAAAAGAAAAAATATTCAATAATAAAAGAAGGCAGTAAATACATACAAGATTTACATTTAGCAGATTCTGTAGAAAACTCAAACCAACTGCTGCAGCAAAGAATATGAAAAAGAAAGACAAGGATAAAGCTCTCGAAAAGATGAAACAACGCTAGTAAGACAAACCTCTGCATGGCCAATATCCAGAACGAGGCTAATAAACTTAATGTTGATAAGGTTACTACTAATCGATTGTTACGAGCATCTGGATTAAAGTTTGAGACTGAAGGCTTTATTCGTGCAGCGCAAGACCAGAGTCTTTTCACGAGGATTTTTTAGGGAAATAACATACATAATAATGTGGATCCAAAATGCAGGTTCTGTGATAAATACCAAGAAACAATAGCGCATCTAATCTCATGATTTTCTGTACTTGCCCCAAATGAATATAAAAATCGTCACGATAAAGTGGGGCACTATTTACATTGGACAATGTGCAAACACTATGGGAAATATGTAAAGAAACACTGGTATGAACATCAACCAGCACCGGTTACAGAAATAGAAGATGTCACCATTCTATGGGATTACACCATCTACATAGACAGGAAAGTTTAAATAAATAGGACGGACATTATTGTCAACAACCAAAAAGAAAAAAACTTGCCTACTTATTGATATGGCTTATCCAGCGAATTGTAATATAGCAACCAAGGAATTTTAAACACTATCAAAATATAAAGACTTGGAAATTGAAATAGAAAAAATGTGGAAATTGAAAACAAGAATAGTATCAGTGATAGTAGGTGCACTTGGAATGATAAAAAAACGGAACAAAACAACATATTGAAAGAATTCCTAAAAATCTCAGCTTAAGAGATGTACAAAAAAGTATCTTGTTAAGTACAGCCCACACACTAAGGAGAACTTTGTATATGTAACTCTAGGGATGTTATGGAAAATTTAAAAAAATGAAATGTACCCATAGCAATACACCACGACTTGCTTTCCGCAGACATGGTAGGTAGTGCAACCATAGCAGAAATCGAACTATGATGAAAATGACATAATAATAATAATAATAACTTGTATCAGGTTGCACAGTGTTAGCACCCACTGAATATAAAACCTGGGCAAATATTTGCAGTGGCAAATATGCCATTTTTTACGAGAAGGAGACTGCAATAAACCGGTATGAATATCACCCAGACACGGCTATAGAGAAAGAAGCTGTAACAGTTACATGGCACTTTACAATACACACAGACAGAACAATCAAATTTAATCGCATAGACATCGTGAACAGAATGTGCTTTCTTATTGATTGTAATGTATCTTTGAAGATCTTCAAAAAACTATCAAAATACAAAAGTCTTGAAGTGGAAAGCTAAAATGTGTGGCACATGGAGACATCAATAATTCCAGTTGTAGCTGAAACCTTCGCCGGATTTATTGTAAAAAGCGCTGACAGACTAATTGAAGAGGTTCTTGGTAGCTTATGGGTTAAAAGAAATGCACTTGACTCACAAGTACAGTTCACAGATTATGAAGAGCTTTTTTATGTAAAATGTGGGTGAGTTTGTTTTTACAATAATGATCGATTAAAATGTGGGTGAGTTTGTTTTTACAATAATGATAGATTAAAAAGTGGGTGAGTTTGTTTTTACAATAATAATCGATTAAAATATCTGTGATCTGTGGTTTTTTTATTGTTTTATTTTTACAATAATGATCATTGGAAACTATCATGAAGCAATATTCGACCTTAAGTATCTGGTTGGAAACCAAGGGAAATGTGTATATAACAGAAATCAAATGAAATAATAATAATAATAATAATAATAATAATAATAATAATAATAATAATAATAATAATAATAATAATGAATAGAAAGGGTGGAAACGTGGCTGTTATGGATGTAAAGGCCAATTGCTTATTAACAGAATGATCCTGGGAAACTGCTACAATGCAAAGAAAAATCTTAGTACTGCCTGGATAGATTATCGTAAGGCATTCGATAGTGTACCACTTTCCTGGATCTTAAAGATTTTAAACATATACAAGATATCACCCGTCATCATCAATTTCATCAAACAATGTATGTCGATATGGAAAACAACCCTTTACCTCAATCATATAAATGGAACCTATAAGTCTAGTGAAATAAACATCAAAAGAGGTATATTTCAAGGTGACTCTTTGTCTCCCTTACTATTCTGCATATCATTAATAGCACTAACCACTCAACTAACAAGACAGAATGTACTTATAAAATATCCCAAAAGAAAATAAGCCATCTATTTTACATGGATGACTTACAGCTGTATGCTAAGAATGATAATGAGCTGGAAGGTCTTCTGTAAACTGTAAAATGCTTCAGCGAAGACATTGGAATGAAATTCAATTTGAATAAATGTGCTAAAGCTACAGTTTTACGTGGATAGCTACAACAAACATACTCAATTAGCTTAGACCCTGCTGTAACAATAAAAGATTTAGAGTCAGAAGAAGCTTATAAATACCTAGGCGTAAATGAGAGTGATAAAATTCAGCATAAAAAAGAAAGAAATAGTGCGTAAAGAGTACTATAGAAGGCTACGACTGATATTAAAAACTGAATTAAATTCTCAGAACAGAATTATGGCCATTAATAACCTTGCTATCCCATTGGTCGAATATAGTTTCAACATTTTGAACTGGACTCTAAACGACATCAGGCGAATGAATTCTAAAACAAGAAAGCTTATTTCTAAGCATAAGATGGATCATCCAAAGGCTGATGTAGACCGTCTATATATACCCCGTAAAGAAGGTAGAAGGTCTTATTCAGCTGGAATTGTCATACAAGACAACAACTATTGGCTTACTATCATACATAGAAACAACAAAGGACTAGATGATACAATTATTCAAACAACACAAAAACAGAAAAAGTATACAATAATAAAAAAAGGCAGTAAATACAAACAAAATTTACATTTAGTAGATTCTGTAGAAAAGCGAAGCAGAAGCCAAAAACCAACTATTGCGGCAATAAAATATGAAAATGATAAAGCTCTTGAACAGATGAAATAACGCTGGCAAGACAAACCTCTGCATGGCCAATATTCAGAATGTGCAAATAAATCCAATGTTGATAAAATTAATACTCATCGATGGTTACGTGCATCTGGATTAAAGTCTGAGACTGAAGGCTTTATTCTTGAAGCGCAAGACCAAAGTTTGTTCACTAGGAACTTTCAGGCAAATATTATACATAATAATGTCGATCCAAAATGCAGGTTCTGTGAGAAATACCAAGAAACAATAGTCCATCTAATCTCTGGATGTTCTGTACTTGCCCCAAATGAATATAAAAATCGTCACGATAGAGAGGGGCGATATTTACATCAGACTATGGAAAATATGTAAAGAAATACTGGTATGAATATCACTCAGCACCGGTTACAAAAATAGAAGATGTCACCATTCTATGGGATTACATCATCTACATAGACAGAAAAATTGTAACAATATCTGCCGTGTAGATATCTATGGAACTTGGTAATGGCGAAGATTATGCTTAACTCCTCCTTTTCGATCTGCGAATATTGCTTTTCCGCGGGCAGCAAAGTTCGAGACGCATGCGCGATGGGTTTCCTCGTTCCATCCGGCGCCAATGCCATAAGAGCTGGCATCGTTTGCTACTATAATGTCCAACTTTGGATCATAGTGAGTGAGAGAAAGGTTTTAAGTGAGTGTGTTCTTTATTTTTTCGAATGCAGATTGGTATTCCGGTTTCCATTTCCAGGTTTTGTCTTTCTTTAGTAGTTCATATAAGGGAGCTCGCAAGTTATGCATGTTTTTAATGAATACCTGGTAAAAATCTGCTAAGCCTAGGAAGCTTTGTAGTGCTTGCACGTTATCGGGAGCTGGCTTGTCCTTGATCGCCGTAGCCCTGTCTGGATCCGGTCGTCGACCGTCTTTGTTAATGATATGCCCCAAATATTTTATTTGTGTCAAATAAAAATCACATGTAGCCTTCTTGACTTTGAAGCCGTATTATTGAATTTTGTCAACTACGCTTAGTACGTGCTCCTGGTGGTCTTTCACCGATTTACTAGTAATTAGGATATCATCAAGATAGGCAGTTGCGAAATCAAAGTTGCTCAGCATGGTATCCATAACCTGCTGAAAGATAGCAGGCGCGACATTGATTCTAAAAGTCAGTCTAATAAAATGTATACAAATTTTATAAATACACATAGTATAAATTTATACAAACCTCTATGTGTATTTATATAAAGAAGTTTGGAATAGTTCTCCTCAACCTGGATTTGTAAATATGCACCCGATAAGTCAATTTTAGAAAAAATCTCGCCACCGTTTAATTTATTAAATATCTCTTCGGGGCTAGGGAGAGGATAGTGGTGGTCCCTTAGTGCGGCGTTTAATCCCGTTGAGAAATCAGCTCAAACTCTGATTTGGCATGATTTTTTCTGTACATATACTGTTGGTGCAGCCCATTAACTGAAATCTATTTTAGACAGGATACCTGCATTTTCCAATTTGTCTAACTCTTCATTGATTTGGTTCACCGCCGCAAACGGAACGTTCCTTTTCTTTTTAAACACGGCCTTATCGTTATCTTTTAACTGGAATTGTGCTTTTATATTGGTACATTTTTCTAACCCCACTGAAAACACATCAGGGAATTTTTGCTTGAGTTCCTGTTTTAGTACCGCGATGTTGGAGGTTGTACTTTCTATTTTTCGACAAAACATACTTATTGGACAGTCCTACAGATTGAATTTCTCAATCCAATCTGTTCCAAATAAGTTTTCTGTATTTTTTATAACATATGCTTTTAATTTTTTTGTTATTTTATTTAATGTTACAGAGAAAAATACTTCACCTAAAATATTAATTTTGTCACCTGTTACAGAACGTGCTGTTTTCTTTGTTCTTAATAAAGTTGGCTTTTTCAGTCGCCTCCAGGTATGCAAATTAATAATCGTAAGGTCAGACCCAGAGTTGACCTGGAATTTTATCGTTTTTTTTAAATATTTGTACAATTACATCTTTACGCAAATTTCCATCTTCTTTATCGCTTGACTGTGCCTGCCTAATTTTATTTTTTGATCTTCTAAATTCTTTAACATACCAGCAGCATGATGTTATATGGCCAGTTTTACCACAATCTTGACAGGTTTTCTACTTTTTGGACGGGCAAAACCTCATCCAGTGTAGGTTTCCGCAGATATTCACCTGGTGGTAAATTTTCTTGTCTATTCGTTGTCACGATATTTTGGTCGCATAGATTTACTTTTCTTTCTTTTTTTCCGGGGAATAGTATTTTGGTCTGCTGTTAATTGATATGAGCAACTCCCGATTCCTCGATATTTCTAGAGTCACATTCTACGGATACGACCCTCTGCAGTCTTCTGCCAATTTTTTTTTGGGGGGTGGGGGGTTTAAACCCAGCTCATCCTCTAATTTTGTCAGCAAAAATCAGACATTTGAAGTTGTCAGCAGATAAATCTGCTAATTTGAAGTCATTAGAGTGTTTATTTACAGTAGCCACAAATGTCAGATAGTCCTACTTATGGAAGAGTGACGTGTTAGGCCCAAATAGTTCCGACAGTAACTTACCTGTTTCTGAGAAATCTAAGTCCGTTGTCCTTTTGGGGAGGATAAAGTTAACGAACCTACTGTGCTCTGCGGTACCCAATTTTCTTAGTAATAGCCGAACTTTTTTTGAATTTGACCATTCTTTGAAATCAACGTTGAATAAATCTTCGTACCGCACGTGGAAAGCATCGAAGGTTTTTTCATCTTCGGGTACATATTCGAAAGTTTTCATGGTACTCCAGATAGTGCCCTGGAAAAATGCAATACCGTTCTCAGATGTTTGTTTGCCATTTAATGATTTTATAGTAACTCTTCCATTTCACTTTGACGTTCCTCGCTTTTTTTAAGAGCTTGCTCTTGGAAATCTTTCTGCTGTTTATGAAGTTCCATAAACAGTTGTTGCTGTTGTTGTTGTAAAAGTAACCGCTCTTCGGTTTTCTGCTGTCGTTCGTTACTTTTTTGCTGATAATCTAACTGAGCTTTCATCAATTGGGTCATTACTTTCTGAAAATGCCATTTTTATTTCAAACTAAAACGACCAATTTTTATGTGAAAAACAGAGAAGAAAAGAAAAAAAACTCACTGTATTTACAGTTTTTTGTAAGACGTACACAAAAGAAGAAAGGCCACAAAAAATCTACTTACAAATTTTTTCTGTAATACCGTTGTTCTGAGCTTGTAGAAGATTTTTCATGCGACACTTAATTATTGAAGTTTGTCGACAGATGTAATGTGAGGGGGTTATCACTGGGTCAGTCACTCTTCGTACACTAGCTGGAATCTTCGTTCGTTGCTGTGGATCTGAAACTGGTTTTTAGTTTTTTTGAAGTTCCCGTTCGCCAGTTGATGAGGAGGGGTATTCTTTTTATGAACTCGTATTTCCTGGTTGAGTTAACTGGGTTTATTGCGTAGGGTATTCCTTGATGTTCGAAATCCTCGTCGCCAGTTGATGTGGACCGGATGATGGGACCAGTAAGTGATAACTCGAAACACGGTGGTATGGTTAACAACATATATTAAGTCAAAAATAGATACAAGAGAACAGAGTAATATACGCTTAGCTTACTAGTGACTGACAGACAGACAGACTGCGCTGAGCTGAACTGAAGCCACGAGAGTGGTTAACTCTCAGTTAATATACTGGTAGGAAGAGTCCATAGTTAAGTGGGTAACGCACCACAACAAATAATAATAATAATAATAATAATAATAATAATAATAATAATAATAAACCCTGCACGGATCATTAACATAATACATCCAAGAGCTGACAGATCCGGAATCATAGAGGTGGCGTAGGAATGGATTCCGGAATTAGAAAACCGAAAGAGTGAGTTAGGCTGCACATAAACAGGCTTTAATAACAAATTCCACAAATACTCTATTGCAGGAACAGCTGATTTACTTTTTTGCAGGCTGTATGGAGAAGCTACTGAAAGTGTGCGACACATTATCATTGACTGTAATCAGCTGGCACAGAAAAGTATATGACAAAGTAAATTTCAAAATATGTACACTGGGAAATAAGCAGAAATTATGACCTTGAGTGCGCAGAGAAATGGTACGAACACTCACTACTGTCAGTGGGCGGGAAAGCCAGTTAATCTAATGTGCGATGCAACCATCTTGACTGACACGCGCTGTAGAGCAATCACTCTGATATTAGAGAAGCCATAAATGGATCCTGATAGACTTTTGAGTTAGCTGGGGTTAAAAATATTGTGAAACGGAGCAGGCAAATATAATGTGGTACCCAAAGACCTAAAGAGGAAATCGGAGAAATATATCAAGAAGTAACTCAAGTTGTTTCTTTCGTAGCTGGCGTATCCAGGACTATTACCAGGAATCTTTCTGCCTTACAGGATGCCTTGGAGATACCTGATTATATTGGAAGTGCGAAAATGGCAACACTGCTTAGAACAAGTTATATGCTGAGGAAAGCATTGCATCTCTAAACTGCAGCTAGGAGCTACAGTTATCATCACCCGGCCGAAACACCTAAGAGTCGCAGAGGATATAATAATAATAATAATAATAATAATAATAATAATAATAATAAGAGTTATACAAAAAATTGTCTTATTAAGTACAGCCCACATACTAAGGAAAACTTTATCTATGTAATGCTGGAGATGATAGGGAAGATAGAAAAACATGAAATAGAGCCATAACAACACGCCACTACCTGCCTTAGGTCTCCCCGCAGACTTGGTTGGTAGTGAGACCAAAGCAGAAATCGAAATATGATGAAAAATGACATAATAATAATAATAATCAATAAATACAACTGAAGGCTCAAAGAATAAGACGCTATGAGGAAAGATCAAGATTCTACAGACAAAAGATTTATCAAACCGATACAAAGAAATTTTACAGGGAAATAGGTAAAAAAAGAATTGAAGCGACAGTCCCCCCCCCCAAATGGAAGAAGTTATACAGTTCTGGGAAAAAATATGGGCTTGCCCTAAAGAACATAACAAAGAAGTAGATTGGATTGAACAAGAGATAGAACGAATCAAAATAAACCAGAACAGACAAAGGCTGGAATCACAGAAGAGAATGTTAAATGTACACTGAAAAAGCACACAATTGGAAACTTCCAGGTAATGGTAAAATTCCTAACTTTTGGCTATATTATTTAAATACAGCACATAAAAAACTAGCCAAAGAACTTCCAGAAATGGTCAACGATCCCACTAAAATTCCTACATGGATGACCAAAGGAATTACATTTCTTCTAACCAAGAATAGTGACACAAACAACCCGAAAAACTACAGACCAATTACATGCTTTCCAACAACATACAAACTATTAACATCTATTTTAACAAAACAGACATATTTATTCTTGGAAAAAGATGACATGTTACCGCTTGAACAAAAAGGGTGCAAACGTGGCTGTTACGGATGTAAAGCCCAATTACTTATTAACAGAATGATCCTGGAAAACTGCTACAATGCAAAGAAAAATCTTAGTACTGCCTGGATAGATTATCGTAAGGCATTCGATAGTGTACCACTTTCCTGGATCTTAAAGATTTTAAACATATACAAGATATCACCCGTCATCATCAATTTCATCAAACAATGTATGTCGATATGGAAAACAACCCTTTACCTCAATCATATAAATGGAACCTATAAGTCTAGTGAAATAAACATCAAAAGAGGTATATTTCAAGGTGACTCTTTGTCTCCCTTACTATTCTGCATATCATTAATAGCACTAACCACTCAACTAACAAGACAGAATGTACTTATAAAATATAAAATAGCCCAAAAGAAAATAAGCCATCTATTTTACATGGATGACTTACAGCTGTATGCTAAGAATGATAATGAGCTGGAAGGTCTTCTGTAAACTGTAAAATGCTTCAGCGAAGACATTGGAATGAAATTCAATTTGAACAAATGTGCTAAAGCTTCAGTTTTACGTGGATAGCTACAACAAACATACTCAATTAGCTTAGCCCTGCTGTAACAATAAAAGAATTAAAGCTAGAAGCTTATAAATACCTAGGTGTAAATGAGAGTGAAAACATTCAACAGAAGAAAAATAAAAGAATAATTGAGTTACAAGCACTATAGAAGGCTACGACTGATATTAAAATCTCAGGTGGTTTTGTATTTGCCCCAAATGAATATAAAAATCGTCACGATATTTACATTGAACAATGTGCAAACATTATGGAAAATCTGTAAACAAACACTGGTATGAAAATCACCCAGCACCGGTTACAGAAATAGATGATGTCACCATTCTATGGGATTACACCATCTACACAGACAGGAAAGTTGAAATAAGTAGGCCGAACATTATTGCCAACAACCAAAAAGAAAAAAACTTGCCTACTAATTGATATGGCTTATCCAGCGGATTGTAACATAGTAACCAAGGAATTTTAAACACTCTCAAAATATAAAGACTTGGAAATTGAAATAGAAAAAATGTGGAAATTGAAAACAAAAATCCAGTGATAGTAGGTGCACTTGGAATGATAAAAAATGGAACAAAACAACACATTGAAAGAATCCCTGGAAACCTCAGCTTAAGAGATATACAAAAAATTACCTGTACTTAATGTACATCCCACACACTAAGGAAAACTTTGTCTATGTAACGCTAGGGATGATAGAGGAGATAGAAAACACATGAAATGGAGCCATAACAACACGGCATGGCCTGCCTTAGGTCTTCCCGCAGACTTGGTTGGTAGTGCGACCATAGCAGAAATCGAAATATGAAAAATGACATATTCACAATAATAATGCCCTAATGCTAGACTAGACATGGTTCTCGTGGCTTCTAATTTTAATTAACTAGAGATGTTAAACATAAATGTTTTGTTTTAGTGAATTAAAATGGTCTACAGTAACTATTTCGTTCAATATCACAGATTTGCTTGTCAGTTTCCTGGCTTTAACCAGTTGGCCATGTCCTTCATGGGCTGAAGCATTGTGTATCTCTGTTCACGAGCAGGAATAGTGGGGGAAAATCATGGCTGAGTGATGACTTTTTCTCTTTATCTGTCTTCTCCGTAACGAGCTGAAACGTTCACTGTCAGCCCGAAGCAGTCACATCATGCTGCTATAATTTAACGACTCATTTATTTCTCTCAGTAGCAAGCCACGTCTTGCCTCAAGGTAACTAATGACTGTTTCCTTAAAGTAAACCCATGGAAATCTATACGTAAATCCCACAATGTTAATCTTCACTGATGATAAGTCTTTTAGTATCAACTACACGTTAGCTACACTCCAAAATCTTTTGAAAACACTGTCGACATGACATCGATATCGGCACTCCATGAAATATGGTTGATACCTTTTAAGTGATAAGATACACACGGAACTTTATAATTACAGCTATTTGCTGAATGAAGCCTTATTATGAAGTCAAGAAAAATATTTATTTGTTTATTTCTTAACTTGTTCAGCAGATTTTAATATTATAATCCGCAACATGGGTTTTCTAACCTGAGCTAATTGAAAATGTTACTACATATGTTACCGGATATACAATAACTATGAGAAAGTAAGGGTCGTGTTCGGGTATGCCATTTAGGGTATTAAGACACATGCTAGCGGAAAAGAAATGGGATGGGGCATTGTTAAAGTAAAGGGCAGTTTTTATTTACGCTTTCACCTAAGGCGAGATACATACTGAATTAGAGCGTTCGTCTGAAGAGGTAAGTAAGAGTTAGCATTGCATCGTAGTTGTAGAAAACAGTCACGTGAGAAACAAATACATGTGTATGGATTTTATGGCGTGATAGGTGTAGAGCAAGGTGATCCTTATACCAGGCCTGGTGACCATGCGACTAGGGTCACAACTGGGGACGGATATGTGGGGATTTAAACTACTACTAAATAACAATTATTGCTAGTAATGTCCAGTAATTAGTTAATTAGCAACTATCCATAATATTGAGAAGCATCTAACAATTAACTTATTTCCATAAATGCAAATGAACAGAGAAAAAACAAAAATACTATAAAATAAGTAAATGCACAAAAAACACTTTATTCACAATAAACTAGACATTTTAGATGATACTGAAAAAATAACGATATAATTTGCTTATTCCAGATTATTACAGAAAATACAATTGCATAATATAATCAGAAAGTAACATCAATATTTTACAAAATTGTGTATCAACAAACCTGAAGAAATTTACAAAAATGCGAATTTCAGAAAAAGAATACTTTTGTTAATCTTTACAAAATTTATTGTGATTTTTGTTACATGTACAATTTGTTTCAGAGAAGATAAAAAAAAATACTTATTTTACTATGGTACAATAATAGATATTACCAGGTGATCATGTTTTTTTCCAGACATGATTAACCGAATAGAAGATTTTTCTGCAGTAGGTAGTCATTACTTTCTGCAGTAGACTGGTTGCCAACCAAGGCTATAGAACCAAATCTGCGCTGCTATTTAACTCATAGGTGAATGGAAAATTGACGTATTAATATCTTTCTTAATGGCAGTTGCACGTAAGTGAATCTAAAGGATTCAAGTGGAATTCGAACTCGGTTCTCCGATTTCACGTTCCAAGCCGATATCCACTGCACCACAACGCACATCCCAGTATACAAGGTTTTAAAATTAAAATCAGTTTACTTTAAGAACACAAAATTAATTAACAGGATCATTTGTGGAGTAACCAACTAAGTATATATAAAAATATCTGTTATCCTTGTGACTTGTGATATCTAGTAGAATTTTTACATTAACACAATTTATTTATTTAAAAAAATATTCATTTTTTAAAAAAATAATATTATTAAATATTTCTTCTTCTGTGACATAATTCTTTCTTGTAACAAAGCCTGCTATATACAAAAGTGATATTTGCAATATCTTTAGAGATCATAGTTTCAATGTCTGGCAAGTTATCAAATGTTTGGCATTCTATTTCATCTAGCAAATGTCCATATTTTGAGCAATTATGGCTTGGATCAAAGTTGTATTCTTTGATATCAACAACTATTTAATTTAAAAATTCTTTCTTTTTTTTTCAATATGAAATTTTTAATTAACATTTTGAACTGTTATAAAATATACACCTCCCGAAACTTGTCTTAATTTTCCTAATTGTCTGTGATAAATTCAGTAGCATAACAAAATTTAACCCACTACTTAGCAAATATTTAAAGCATCACTTAAACCATTGCATGCATGTTCAATGGCTAAACTAGTATTTTCTGGTAATGGTTTCATTTTTTCCCATGATTTATTCTCATTTTTTTTGTATTATTCCAGAATTAGAAAGAAATAACAGATGTCCATCATCTAAATCTGATATCACTTTTTTCAGTGGATCAGTTTTCAAAGTCACTACATATTTGCTTGACACAGACTATTTTCCAAAATTAAACAAATTTTCAATGAAATTAACTGTTTCTGCAGTATCCATTCCGTGTATAATAGGTATGTTTTGATGGCAGTTAAAGTTTGATTACAAAAATCTTTTGATCATTTTGTTGCTCAATAGATTTGGGTAAACTGCTACATCAGTTAGTTTAACGGATTGTGTTTTTTCAGACTCAAAAAGACTTTTTACAATTTCCCATTTTGCTCTTATATTTTAGCCTTTAAAATAAAACAGTAATTCAGAAGTAGTTTATGGAATCTAATTGTTACGAATATTTTTAAAAAAATAGTGGATATAAAAAGTAAACACAAGCCATTTTAGTTATCCAATGCATATTAAAAACAGGTCAAAATTTTAGAAAAAAAGATTGATGGATCCAGTTATTGTCACATTCAACTACAATTACTTTACCGCTTGATTGCATCAACAATATATAACATATTTTCATATAAAAAGTCGCCTATAATTTTGCAGCTAAGATCATTTTAAATAAAAAATTTTGCTCTACAATTTAAACCATAATGCCTAATACTTAAAGGTTTTCGTCCAAACCAAATAAGTTTCCTTCATGATACTGTAATGCAACCTTGACATACACTTCAACTAAAAGAATACACTTTTTTCTGATTTTCAGAGATTTGACTAAAATATCACAAAAAAAAAATTTAAAGTCATGTAATTTTTCCAATTTTTTTGGTGTCAAAGTTGATAATGTTCTCACACTGGGTAACTTAATATCATCCTGAAGTCTGTTATATAATGACCGAGATGTAATAAAGTATTCAATGTCCTGATAAAAATATCAGTTTCATAATGTTTTGTTTCAATCCCTTGTTGTAACATAACATTAATATCCTCTTTTAAATTATTTTTCTTATTATGAATGTTTAAGTTAATGAACTGCTTCTTTGATTTCTGACCAGTACTGAAACATTGATATATTCGAGAAAAAATATTGTATGTATACCAGTATGGTAACATTCAAATATAAAGTTTAAAAGATTTTTTAATTAAAAAAAACCATTGGGATACTAGTTTAGATGAACAGGTGACTGATTTATAGCATGTGACTGTTGAAACAAAATCCCATTGATATTTCGATACAAATTTTCAAAAGTGAGGATTTTTTTGTCTTTTTCTCGAAACTGTGCCAACTCATCATTTTGTTCATTTCGCACAGAAGCAAAAGAGTTTCATTTATTGGTTTGGATTGAGACCAAAGGGATGGACACTTATGGCAAATGATCAAATATTGATGATGGATTTCTCGGTCGTACTTTGCTTGTAATAACCACTTTTTCGTAATCAGATGGAAAATGCCTTTCAAACACAACAGTGTTTAGTTTGTTTAGTTTGTTGTTGTCCCGAGGTATTGCCTTTAATCATCTTTATCGTTCATTCTGATCGTGGGTAAGACAAAACTTTTGTCCATACCCACGTCTATTGAACAGGTGTAGAGGCTCATCCCTTGTTCCCTGTTTAGGATGTGGTTTCCGGTTTTCTCTTTTCCAATCTTTTCACTCCTTTTCCTTCTCCAATTGGAGTAGATAGACTAAACTATTGCCCGGTTCACACTCCACCCACGTCTATTGAACAGGTGAAGAGGCTCATCCCTTGTTCCCTGTTTAGGATGTGGTTTCCGGTTTTCTCTTTTCCAATCTTTTCACTCCTTTTTCTTCTCCAATTGGAGTAGATAGACTAAACTATTGCCCGGTTCACACTCCACCCACGTCTATTGAACAGGTGAAGAGGCTCATCCCTTGTTCCCTGTTTAGGATGTGGTTTCCAGTTTTCTCTTTTCCAATCTTTTCACTCCTTTTTCTTCTCCAATTGGAGTAGATAGACTAAACTATCGCCCGGTTCACACACCACCCACGTCTATTGAACAGGTGAAGAGGCTCATCCCTTGTTCCCTGTTTAGGATGTGGTTTCCAGTTTTCTCTTTTCCAATCTTTTCACTCCTTTTTCTTCTCCAATTGGAGTAGATAGACTAAACTATCGCCCGGTTCACACACCACCCACGTCTATTGAACAGGTGAAGAGGCTCATCCCTTGTTCCCTGTTTAGGATGTGGTTTCCGGTTTTCTCTTTTCCAATCTTCTTACTCTTACGTAGCCCCCTGCGCATCAGTGGCGTTACCGCCTTGCTTGGGGTGATATGATTAAAAAAAAAAAAAATTTTGAGAAATACTTTGGGATGCCGAAATTTTAAAGATTAACTAAACTATTATTACGTAGAAATTACATGGTACTTTAAAAAAGTGTATGAACCTTATACTGTAAGATCTGGGTAGTTTTTGATTCAGACTTAAAAAATTGAAGTTTGTATGAATGTGGAAATTTGTGCATCTTATTTTGCTCTCTTTTGTCGTTAAAAAACTACGAGGTTCCAAAGAATTTCTAAATTGTTTCACTACTCAGAGTCCATTTCATAAAGTTACATTGCGAACTGAACCACTCTCATTAAAATGTTTGGATAATCGTACTTCATGTGGGTGCGGATCGATAACATCCTCCCTCATAAAATACGATTATCTAAACAAAATTAACCAGTTTAATATTTTTACAGTATATTAAAAGAATAATAAACTGGTTGATTTTGTTTTACATTTTTTAACGCTAAAAAAGTTCAACATACATTTCTTTTTAAAATACCTGTAAATAATTATTTTTTTAAATCAGTATGTTTGTTACGAAGCAAAAATATGAAATTACATTTTTATTCAATTTTTTTCAAATGCGGAAATTTCAGTATTGGAAACATTTGGAAAATTAGCAGTACAAAATTTGCATTCATTCTTTGTTTTCTTACAAGGATTGTATGATCATACTTCACGTGTTATAAAGAAAACCCAAATTGTTCCTTAAAAATGAATTTTATAATCAATATATTCGTATTATGAAGAATAATAGCACAAAGGAAAAATATATAAACTTTCTGTGACAAAATTCTTAATAATGACATTTTCGTTGTGAATTTAGCTGAAATAATCGAAAAAAAAGTAAAAAAAGAGAAAGCCACTATTGACGAAGTTTTTTTCTTTACATTTTTGTGGTTTATTTTTAATAGTTGTAAAGTATTAAATTTATTGAATTGAATTTTTGTTATTAATTTTGTGATAAATTATTTAATAAGTATCATTTTTCATGAATTTTGCAGTGCAGTGCAGTGTTTTCAAGGTTTCTATTTATTTACGAATTATAGAAAAATTCCACCTAAGTCTTTTTAAAAATACTTGTTTAATATGTTAAAAATAGCATAGCTCATTCATAAAAATATCGTCATTGATTAACTGCAATAGCATAGGGAAAAATATTTATATTAACTTTACTCTATGTGATATAATTCTTAATGACAATTAATTTCACACCAAAAAGTTTGTTTAAAGATAAATATTGCAAGTTCAAATAAAATAAATAAATATTATATTTACTTTAGTATCTTTTATATTAAACCTAAGTTAATGCAAAGTAAAAAGTGTTAATTAATGGAAAAAATTCTTAATCCCATATCAACAACGAACTTTCGTGTGTTAACTGTTGACCCCAATCGCTAAAAGTTATACGCGCTGTACAGGCCTGGGTTACATTGGTGTAGTTTTTGTCGCGTAGTGTGCTCGGCTGATGCTGTTCACATCGAAACACTGTGGCTGTCTTCGTGATCGAGGTTTAATTGGTAAAGGATTTCGGTGACTGCCCAGTAAAAATGAGACAAGCAAGTGACTGTGGTAGCGTGAATCAAATAGAGTCTAATTGATAGTTGGTTTATGTTGGAGTGGCTCGGAAACGAACTGTTGGTTGAAGCTGTGTACATCTAATTGATCAGAATGTATTTTATGACTTCCCAGTCTTTGTTTCAAAAGAAAACGCAGTTAACTGATCTAAAATTAAGCTAGTTTGTATAATTTGAACGATGTTTATCGGGGTGAGCGCTTCCATTTTCTTTGAAGAGTGGCAGTTCCGAAAAGCGACGACACACAACAATTTCACTCATGTGTCAGCTTTTCCTTTAAACACCCTGGACGTGAGTGGGTGATTGATAGAGATTAATTAATTTCAACGTCTTTGTCTATTTAATCCTTCGATGTCAAATTTTTAGTTTGTATAACTCGTGAGATGTTTCTAAATATGTTTAAGTTTGGGCTTGATTTATGCATAAGTTGTGTTTTGTCATTAGGACTACTTAACTTCGCGTATTTATCTTGACCGGAGGAAAGTCACAAGTAAACCAGTTTCTTTTTAATTAAAAGAAACCCGAAGTCAAAAAGTCAGATAAGAAAGACAAGAAATCGATGCCGAAGAAAGACAGAAGATAGATTATTCCAATAAAGAAATCAATAAAAGAAAAAAAGAAAGAAAACAATTGTTACATAAAACGGTATAGTAATGCATCCATTTGCTCATAGCTAACATTTTATTTTACATATATTGCGGTGTTTGTAACTAGTCATTGTTACAACTACTATAATAAAAGAACTACCAATAATTGTGGTGACATTTAGAAGTAGATACTTCCACTAAATCACTGAAAAAACAGAATAGTATGAAGAAAAAGCCCCCAAACTTAATAAAAACGAACTTTTTTTAATCAAAATGTTTTTGCTGTTATTAAAAGTAAAGATCAAAGTATTTTAAAATATTTGTTAAATTTTTGAATCTCTTTTAACACGTTCGAAATTTTTATAAAAATCTTGTTTTGACTTTAGTTAGCGGGTAACCAAATTACGGGAGTTTACAGTGGAAAACGTAATATCACATAACTCATTTTTCTTTTTTTTACATTGACAAACACATTAAATTGAAAATTCTTGTAAAAATCAAATAATTGTCAGATTTTAATGAAACTTTCAGAAATTAATCACAAATGAATGAAATTACTTTTGAAATTATTATTTTTTAAAAATCTTAGAAAAAAAATTTTTTTGCATTTGTTACAAGTAAATTTATGAAATTTTAAGATATTGAATTTTGTTGGGAAAATTGGTTTTATTAGTTAAACGCAAGACTCATTGGAAAATGTAAATCATCTATTTTTTTTTTAACATTTTGCTTTATTTCCAAAATATGCTCATAATAGTAAAATAAAAAAATGCAATAAAACTATGTCATTATTCAATTTGATAAACTTTTAATTGTTTTAATATATTAAGGACATTATAATCTCAAGAAAAATTTTTTCAATTAATAATGAAATTTTAAAAGATTTTTTTTCATTTTTTTAAATTATAATATTTTATAAAGTTTCAAAAATATTTTAAAATTACTTCAAAGATTTGTTGTCGCTAGTTTATTAACTTATTAAGCGAGGATTTTATTTACTAATCTAAAATTGAAAATTTTCATACAAATTGTCGTGCCTTTTTAAAATAATTGTTTTGTGTATTTGAAGCTTTTTTGTATTATGTGTCACAAATGCATATTTTATTTTTGCGAGATTTTTAAAGCCGAGAATTAATAATTATTTACAGATGTGTCAATTGCTCAAAAATGGGCGAAAAATTTAAAAAATTTAAAAAATCACAAAATTTTAGATTCCAATCAATATAATTTCTGTGTGAGAGTATTTTGCTTACTGGAAATAGTAAAATTAATAATTTAACATTCAATTACAATTAAAATAAAAAGTTCAAGAAAACATTTTTTATTTTTAAATATTTAATTTAGAAGTTAGTTATCGAAAATGAGTGAGAGTACCTATATAGAAGTGTAATTTATTTACATCTTCGCAAAAAATGTTTTTATATAATGTTGCAAGTGCTTTTGCGGATGTATCTTATAGTAAATTTATCGTTTACTATGAAACTTATTGTTTTATAAACATGGTCATGTGTCTGGTTTCGAGAACGTTTTTAAACATATCAAATTTTATCACTCATAGTTTATAAAAAATGAACTACAAATACTAATTTTCGCGAATCTGGCGTGTAGAGTCACATGTCAGCGATTTCTTTTGATCGACATCTGTTAGGTAAAAATGGATAGCTTTGAGCATCTTTTTGCAGACGGGTTGACGGGTTGAGTTGACTGACAACGGCCTGCTGCAAGATCTTGTATTTATCTGTTTTCAGATGACATAAACACGAATTTAATAAAAGCAAAGTTTTTTTTTAATTTGTGATACATTTTTACTACGTGTGCAAATTAATAATATTTTTTGATTGTTTTTTTCTAGAGAGAGAGAATGAGAGATAGATAGATAGAGAGAGAGAGAGAGAGAGAGAGAGAGAGCTAATATACACATATATATATATATATATATATATATATATATATATTCTTAATTTGTAAACGCGTTATTACGCGACCTAGGTTTCTGCCATGTGGTGTCTTCATGCGATTTGCAATAACTGATTTTAACATTTACGGTTTATTTTAATATTTTTTTAAAGAACCGCTCACGTAACGGTGAATTTTTGAACGCACACGTAACGGGGAACATTTGAATGCGAAATTTTAAAAATTACAAAAAAATTTAACGTTTTCATCCATGGTTGTATGAATTTAATAGGTATTTTTGGGGATGGTTACACTTAGTCATAATTTCTATTCTTTCATTCAATAATTCCTTTTTGTTTGGGAATAGCATAATCGCTAATATATATATATATATATATATATATATATATATATATATATATATATATATATATGGGGTGAACATTTCAGTTAGAGCATATCTGTAAAAGACAATATGAATAAAGAGAAAAGGAAAACTTAGCTTAGCCGACAAGTTTCGTCCTCTGAGGGACTTTATCAAGGTAAATCCAAAGATTTTATTTTGTAACAAATATTTATATCTATGATGAGTATTTGTTTTTCAACATTTTCAAATTTAAGAAGGCTCATAAATGTACATCAGGTTGATCGAAAAATCAGGGCGCGAAGTGACCCAATTCAATGTCTAATAAGTGAAAATGAGTCAGCTATGTTCTTGAAAAAATGTTAATGAGAATTAGTAATTAAGTTATTTTAGTTTGGGATTAATTGATGTGTTATATATAACATGAGGTTAGAAATTTAATCGTTTCCATTTAATTTTTTAACATTCTCATAGTCTTGTATGTTGGTTTGGGAAAGTAGTAATTCTTTCAGGGGTGGAGAGATTGAAAAAATCAGAGGTGCAGATTTATATTTTGACAAAATACGATAGTGGCACTCTTGAGAATTTTTCTTCTAAGTCAGTTATTTTCTCTTTTTTTTTTTTCTAAAGAATGTGGTATTCTTTAGATCAGTGTTGTGGTTGAATTTATTTCTACGTATATTAATACATTTGATAATTTGTTGTGCATAAGATCACTTTTGTTTTTCTATATATGTATTTTTAAATTTCTACAAGTTTCCCCAATATATTATGAGCAGTAGTTCTGGCTATATATATATATATATATATATATATACCTGCTTCAGAATGATTATTTGTGGCTCTGATCCATAAGAGTTTTGAATGTGGTTGTAATTATTACGATGTGGTTTATATTAAATAAATTATTATATGGATATAAGTTAGTGTACATGGGTGGGTTAATTTGTGGGGTTACACATACATACGTATCCATGGAATTAGAAGTAAGCGGTTAATGACTTAGCGGTCAGTATCTTCACGACTGGTCTGAATACCCCCAGCTGATATGACACCTATGCCTCTGTTCTGACTCTATTTTCCTTTTTCCTTTTTCTTATTTTTCTATCTCTTTTATTTTTTCTTATCTTTCTCTTCAGTTAAAGGAAATGCTTATTCCGGCAAAATCTTTTGTACCAAATGGAAAGAATATTGTGTGAGCTAATTAAGCTCATTGAAATTAATTATAATTTATAACCAATTTAAATGACGTGTTGCGTTTTCCTTTATAAATATCATATTGTTCTGGATAACATCCATTGAGCTCTCTATATAGATATAACACTTAATACTTTATATTAAGTTGATCTTGTTGGATTATCCTAGCCGTTTACGGACTGGACATCTATACCTAGGAAGCGAACGGAGTCTAAGTCGTACTGATGAGCTGTAATACAGCGAAACAGATCTGTCTGCGGATGACTATAGTATATATATATATATATATATATATATATATATATATATATAAGGAGAATAAATGCAATAAAATAATTTTTGAATTGGATACATTTTTAAGAGTTCTTTTTACGTTGTCTATCTGTGACGAGGTGTATTATATGGTTTTAGAATGTTTCAATTTGAGCTGAATGTTTCTGACTTCATATCACACAATCTGAACCATATGATAAATCTGGAAAATTTTATATATAGTGTATATTCGTTGTAGTGGGGACCGTTACTTTTGTTGATTGTAAAAATATCTATAATTTTAAATCGTGCATCAAAGTTGGTCAAATTTACAATATTAAGAAGTCAGTCTGTATGTCCCTAGCTGCTTGTAATATCTCAAGAACCATTTGCGCACATGGCTTGATCTTTTTTTTTTACTGGGCGACAGTAAGGTGGCGTTAGGTGAGCATAGAACGCATTTCACTAGCCCATGAGTACTTTTAGGCCATCAACTGCTTCATGGAATCCTTGATTTCTTTTCGAACCCCATGAATGTACAAAAAATAAATAAATAAATAAAATAAAAATAAATAAATAAATAAATAAATAAAGGAAATAAAAATAAATAAATAAATAAATATTTTTTTTATTTGCGAGTAGAAATTCCTTTACCATTTTCCTTCATTATTGTTTCTGGATAAGATTAATTTCAGCTTTCTTTTTTCCATTTCTATTTCTCTTCTTATCTGAAGATGTGTTTGTTCTGATTATTCTCTTTCTATTGCTACTACTACTACTACTACTACTACTGCTGCTGCTGCTGCTGCTAATTATAACAATGAGAAAACTTTTTAAATAATGTAGGTGATACATTAAGAATAAATTCAGTCAGTCAGCCATACACTATTGGGCGACCATGTCTCTTTCAAGATATGACTGACCAGGCAGAAGATTTTCTCACAGAAAGTTGTCATTTCATTCTGTGGTAGATTTCTTGCCAACCAATGCTATAAAATTCAACCTGTCCTGCTATTCAACCCTTAGCTGGAGGAAGAACAGATGGATTAATATCTTTCCCAGGGGTATTTTCGCGTAAGTTAATGCAAGCAATTCAACTGGAATTCGAACTCGTCTCTCCGATTTCTTATTCCGAGCCGATATCCATTGCACTACAATGCACATCCAGGAAAGAGAGAATGGCAGCTGTGGGATGCAAACTCACGCTTCCGAAGAAACTAAGAGTCACAAACAAGTTTCTTAGGCCGCTTGTATTAAATTAATAGGGGTTTTTATTGTTTTGGTTGACATCATTAATGGAAAGAGTGTGTTTGGTGAACAGTCAGTTAAGTACCATACGTGATACACACTTGGGCGATCATGTCTCTTTCGAGGTATGACTGACTGGGCAGCAGATTATTCCGCAGTAGGTTGCCATTGCTTTCGGCGGTAGACTGGTTGCCAGCCAAGGCTATAGAACCCAATCTGGAATTCGAACTCGGCTCCTCGATTTCTCGTTCCGAGCCGATATCCACTGCACCACAACGCACATCCTGGTGAACAGTAGCAAGGAGAAAAATAAATTCAATTGGAAACTGGTGAGTTTTAGTCGTAAGGTACCACTTTATATTTATTGACTCTTGCCTTTTGAAGCCTAGGAATTTTTAACCTTATTTTCTACCCCGTTTGACTCCCCAGGTATTTACTGACCTCTTGATAATGCTATCAACTCTTAGGGGACCCCTACATTATGCAATTCGTCCACGATTTAATCTTGTTATCATTTGCACCGTGTAGAGCTCACATATATTGGTGGTGCTTCAAATGAAGTAACTTTCTAATTCTTATTCCTCGACATGGTATCCCTGCACACATTCTTATTCTATCTTGGTTTGTATTGAGACACTAACAAAAAACAAAACAATACATTTTACAAGATCATCTCAGATCTTGTAAAATGTATTGTTTTGTTAACGTTAATGCTTTTCAGTTAACAAGCTAAAAAATGCCAAGTATTTTTCTGAATGACTGATTTTGCAGGTGTTACCGTTTTGAGACTATATTCTTTATAATGTAGATATATATGCGTGTAATATTGACATAATTATAAAATGTTGTGGATAAGCAAAATGCCGAGAATATCTCAGTGTTGTCTGTCCGAAGTGTAGCCAGATCATTTCATTTGATTACTACAGCTATGGAATCGACACAAACAAGTAATAGACAAAAATGGCTGAGATCAATCGCTCTGTGCATTGGCTGTATTTAAAATGTGGGCGTTGTTCACAACGATGACGAATTTGGTCAAATTCCTAAGTCTCCTTCACATGACCTTGGTTAAAAAATAATTTAAAACAGGTTTTTACTGAAATTATACTATATATATATATGTGTGTGTGTGTGTGTGTGTGTGTGTGTGTGTGTGTGTGTGTGTGTGTGTGTGTGTGTGACTATCGTTTTGACCAAGATAAGATTAGATTTTCTTTTTAATTTTACGAGGTCACACCAGCATAAAGTTAAATAACCGGAACTTTTAGAATCCGTGATATTTAAAACGCTGCTTTATAGAAACCTTAGATTGTAGTTGCTATAAAAAGTCGCGAAAAGGAAAGAGAGTGCAGGTGAGATCTCATCAATCGATATATGCCAGACGAGATCTCCCATAACGTTCCCCGTATGACAAACAGGCGGTCGTAAATAAACTCTGGTGTATTCTCGGGAGATATGAAGTTTTACACTTGCCAGCCGGCTGTCAAGAACGTAATGGAAAATCAAAGTCACATTGAAGAACAAACAGTGGCCCGTAGTTAACGAGACAGTAAGTAAAAGCCAGAGAGATTACGCGATCTGACTTTGTCGTTTTTAGTCGCGAATGCCGACGGGGTGAGAACGAAAATAAAAGGCAAAATGAGGAGTAAAAACGTTTGGCTACTCTGTATATGACACTCTCCTATTTCAGGCAACCAATCCAATCTGCCATGGAAGATCTCAATATAACTTTTATCGATTTCCAATAATATATATATATATATATATATATATATATATATACTAATTCGGGCAAACGCGCCATCCCTTCATGAGAAAAGCCTTATTCTGTCGTCTTACTGGCTGCTAGTTGCTATTTATGCAATTTACTTGTTGGAGGGATTATTTATTTATGTAGTATTTGTTGAAAATAACTGCTCTAATCACAATTGACTTGACAACCACGACAAGTATATGGCACAAAGACTCGTATAAAAGCTAATGAAGTGAAAAAGATAAAAAAATACTTATTCAAAATTGGCAAAATATTGACGATTTCTAGTTTTCTTGTACACTCTATACATTTGACTCACTACTTTATCCGCGGGCGGGAATATGTTAAAAGAACCCAAACAAAAGGGAGTACTGAACTCACTCACTCACTCACTCCCGCTCTCTCTCTCTCTCTCTCTCTCTCTCTCTCTATATATATATATATATATATATATATATATATGTATATAAATTTAACTATACCATAGTTTATATATATATATATATATATATATATATTTGTTTGAACATTATTTTTAATATTTTAAAATAGATATGTCGGTTAATACCATTTTGTAACTTTCCGTAAGATTTCATAAAATTGTCTTCGTTTACGCACACACATATATGAAAAAACACATATATTTTTATATATCAAGAATCATATTGGGGTGATGGAAATAAAAAGAAAAACAATCTAAAAGAAATCGGCTGGATTTGAAAAAAAGAAAATACAAAAATTTTTAAAAATTGAAATTCCCAGCATCCCTTGTTCGTGCGCACGTGTAGTCGTAGCAACATAACAAATTTAGTCCGAGGAAGTCCTAAAGAACCAAACGAATCACAAGAACATTTTTTACACTGTCACACACACACACACACACACACACACACACACACACGCACACACACATATATATATATTATCATTTAACCTTAAGCAAGGCAACAAAGCCACTAAGACGCAAGGACTGAGTGTGAAATAAAAAGATGAAAAAAAGAAAAACGTTATTAAGGAGTGAGAACGATAAAAGAACAAAAATTTAGAAGACGAGAAGTTAACGATTGAAATTGCCTTTAAATTTTGAAGGTCAAATTTGGCTGGAAATCAAAAAGCCAGAAAAGTGTTCCACAAGCGAGATGTGCGAGAAAAGAAACTGTTAATATAGAACTTACGGTTACATCTAGCAATTTCGATTGGCAAAGGAAGAGATCTTACCGCTAATCTAGTATTGCGCTTAAATTTATAGAGGAAAGTTAATCAAAATACACACACACACACACACACACACACAATCTCTTATATATATATATATATATATATATAACCTATGGTATAGCTTCATTCATAAATTCGGCATAGTAACGGTAAGAACCAAACTGATCTTAGGCAGTGGGATGATAAATTGATCCTCGGCAGAAATGTTGCTCCATATGTAAATAATCAGCTTATTTTTTAAGCTCACACTTGTCCACTCTGTTAAAAGTTATAAAATATTCTTATTCCGATTTTAGCCATAGGATTCTTTCTTATTCAGTTGGGAGCATTCACGTTTTCACTTCAAGAAAACTCTTTATGGCAGCCTCTCCAGTATATCACTATTTTTACACCTGACGTAAAAATAATTTCTGGGGTATAGCGCGAGTAACTGGAACGGAAGAAACACCTTGGATAATTGAGAACTATTTTCTAGCATTTACGAACCTGTTATATTAATTATTTATTCTAAAAAATTCTGTAATAGACAATTAATAAGTGCAGCAAATAACGACGAAGTCATTGGCGTTATTTAGTGCAATGACTTACTAGTTATACACATCAATTCGCTGACCTTATGACAGATTACATTAAACGTAGTCATTATTTAGAAAGTTGGTGGCGGCGAATAAATAGCATTTCTACTTTATTATTGTATTTCATGGATTAAAAAGTTTTGCTCTTAAGTTATATAAACTTTTGTTCTCGTCTCAACGTCTTTCTCTGCAATTTGCAACAATTTAGTATTGCTGTAAATACTATATAAAAGCGAAAATTTTAGAGACGTTATTTAGAATCTGCTCAACTATTTTTCAAATACATACCCAGATATCACATAGCATCAAACACACAGGTATTATAGATAAACGAATGAATACCTAAAACTCTCTTCCTCGAGCCAGTGGATAGAGAAGAGATTCGTTGCGCGATTATCCAAAATACACTTGAGTAGAACGTGTCTATGGATATGCTTTATGGTGTAATGGAGAGCCGAGTTCAAATTGCAGTCGAATTCGTTTCATTCACTTGAGCACAAATACCCATGGGAAAGGTATTAATCTATCTATTCTCTCTCCAACGATGGGTTAAATAGCAGGACATATTGGATTCTTATAGCCTTGGTTGGCTACCAGTCTACCGTAGAAATAAATAGGAAGAAAATCTTCTTCCAAGTTAGTCATGAATCGAAAGGACAATTCGCCCAATCACAAATAGCAATTAACTGACTGAGAACATGTATTGTATTTAGTCGATACAGAAGATAACTGAATACAAATTATACCATGATGAGGCGCATGAGTAATATATATATATATATATATATATATATATATATATATATATATCAGTTAATTAGTTCATGTGGAAGGAGACAACTGATAATACTCAATTGTAACTAGATATTGGACTGAGCCAAGTTCTAAGACCAGAAGTTTGTCGTATTAAATGAGATAGAATATTATTTGTATTAGTCTTGCAAATCATTACTATTAAATATTGAAATCGATCATAACTAGAATATCCAATGACTGGGAAATAGATGATTGAAGAGTGTATTGTACGAATTTTTCAAGAGTTCAGAGGTCATGAAATAGTTTTTAATGGGTTAGTAAATGAAAAATCTATTTCTTCATTCGATCCCGCTCTTCAATAACCTTATTTTATTTTGTTTCCTTTTGTTTCGTAATTAAGTTAGCTTATGAGTGCAATGTATGCAAATGTTTAAATACCAAAGAAGAAAAAATAAAGCTTCAAACTCAGAGCAGCGTTCATTCTTTAACTGATGTTGCATTTGGATTCTGACGCCAAGTGAAATCCTTTCAAAATCTAAAGAGGCCAATTTCTCTTGCATCGCTTGGGGATTTACATTTTTCTTTCATTTCTTCTCTCATTTCTTGCTGCTAACCTTTTATCTTTTTACTGAATGGCTTTTATCTTTAATCTTTTCAGTTTTCAATTATTCCCTTTCTCTTCCCAAATCTTATTGTTTCTCTTTTAGTCTTCCGTCTGATGAAATTCTCTTAGATTTCCATTCTTTTGACATCTCAATACTTTGTCGCTTTAAGGACTACGAAGTCGTTTGAAGAACAGTTTCTTTTTTTCTCTCTGTCTCTTTTTTATATATATTTTTCTGAACATTTCTTTATTCATTTTATTTTCTGTCCTCATTCCCTGTACTATTTTCCTTTCGTCCGTCGTTTTCTTTTTCTTCTCATTCGTTTTATATTTCTTTTTCTTCTTCTTGATTATTTGTTTCTTTCTTTCTTTCTTTTCTATCCTTTCTTCTCGTCCTTTCTTTTTTTTTCTTGTTCTTTTATCTTTCTATTTTAATGCTTTTTCCTTCGTACAATTTAGGATTTATTCCTTTATCGTCTGATTTTTTCATTTTCCTTTTCATAACAAAACTCTTCATCTTTATCCCATTTTTCATCTTACTGAAAGATCGGTGCAGTTTTTTTGGCTTTTATTCTTTGCGTTTGTCAAAAAGTAACAGATACGGGTAAAAAAAAAAACATTTCCTTGATTCGTTTAATTCTATGAAAATGTTTTTTTGCTGAAAGCTTCTTTTTTTTTTCACAGTCGCTTCAAAGTTACATTTTAATAAACATCAAATAAACATGAATTCTGTCATAGAAAACTCAATATGGTTATTAATGAACTTACTAAACATGTAAATTTGTCGGACTTTTATAGCTTTCTTCTCCAAAACCTGCTTCTTACCAGATCAAAACATTCACGCTTTGTTTAGTCAGGAAATTAGTGAATGGATGAGTTTCTAAAAAAATACGTAAAATATAAAAACAAAAATATGCTAGAGATGATAATTCCTAAATCAAATGAAAGCTAATTACAAAAAATGTTATTTTCTTTAATGTAATTTTATCACCGATTTATTTTTATTGGTAATTCTTTGAAGCAAAATTTACTATAACAACCAATATGGACAGGTTTATAAGTCTTCAAAAAATGGTGTTAGAAAAATATTTATGCCTCATTATATTTATTGGAGTAAAAATGATTCGTAAAACTAGAAATTACCTGCAGAAAAACAAGGACATGATCCTTAATTATACATCTAGATGCTAGCAGAGAAAGGTGCCTATGCCTTTATCATTAGACACGCATTCTTAAAATGACAAGATCTGAAAAGCTAAACTTTATTTTTAGGCGACAAAAAATAATAGCATTCATCAAAATTTATATGGATGCAGTTAGACTAGAATTTTTTAAAACAAGATTTTGTGAGTTGAAAAGTTTAGTAAAATAATGTTTCACGTTCAACTGATTAAGAATTTCAACTTATTTCGTCTGTGTTTTTAAAAAATTCAAATCAATTCAGTCAGTTAAGTGCAAAACGTGATACGCGCTTAGGGAATATCTCAAAAGAGACATGGTTGCCGGGACAGAAGGTTACCATTATTTTTGCGGTAGACTGGTTGCCAACCGAGGCTATAGAACCAAATCTATTCTGCTATTTAACCCATAGCTGGAAGGAAGAGACGGATTAATACCTTTCCCAGGGCTATTTTCGCGTAAGTAAATGCCACGAATTCGATTGAAATTCGAACTCAGTTCAGTATCAATTTCCGAGTTTAAAAAAAAAAAACTTTTGTCATTTCAGTATTTGTAAATAAAATATACTAAACACATCACTGGAAAATAAATAAAATGCTGAAGTTAGTCACATGTATAAATCTCTCTTTCTCTCTCTCTCTCTCTCTCTCTGTATATATATATATATATATATATATAAAAGTGAACATTGAGGTCAACACTCAGAGGCGACAGATTGTTTCATCTCGGTGCATTTATCAGGCCATATATATATATATATATATATATATATATATATATATATGTAGTTTCCGTTTGTTTGTTTGTTTGTTTGTTTGTTTGTTTGTTTGTTTGTTTGTTTGTTTACGAATTCGTCCTAGTGTTTTGGAGATAGACTCATAACCACACACACACACACACACACACACACACACAAAACATATTTATTCTGAAACTGCATTACACAGAATACTTGAATAAGTATACAGTATTTTAATGAAATGGGTTCTCCGGGTGTATACCGTTCTCTATTGGAAGTTAGAAGTCTACATATGCATATGATAACTTTTTGAACTCAGAGTGTCCACGAGAATACATTGAAAGTTGTCCCGTGTCATTTTGATCAAAGGGAGTGCTCAAATGTAAAAATTTCTAATTGAATCTTGGAGGTCTAACTGTGTATATTATACCTTTTTGAAACCAGGGTAGACCACAAAACCATATTTATTTTTACACAAGAATGTGTGAACCACAAAAAAGCACGGGTAAATCGGCTAGTATATATATAAATTTCAAATAGAGTATATCCTTAAAATGATATACTGTGAATAAATAGAAAAGGGAAATTTATGTTCGTTGACGCGTTTCGTACTGTCAGGGACTTGCAAGGGTTTTATTTTGTGACAAGTATTCATGTACAAGAGCACAAATGTTATTGGTTTTTCAAATGTTTTCATACAAGAGTTCTCATGAATATTTTTCAGCTTAGCAGAAAAGTCAGGCAAATTCATAAACGTGAGGTGATACAGTTCAATTACTTTTGGCATTATAGATGAAATGATAGGAATATTGGACATTTTTAAAGTGCTTTATATGTATATTTCGTATTGGGTAAGTATTGATTCTTAGCGTTCTTAAACAGATTCCTATGATTATTCCCGATTTGATTTTATTACAGTGGCGGGTGTAAGAATCGATCATTTCATTTTGGTTAGTAGTTTTCCTGTAAACCTCAAACTGAAATTCGTTGTTGTTTCTGTATAAAATGATATCTAGGAAGGGTAGGGTGTCGTTGAACTCAGGTTCAAAGGTGAAGTTTATTGTAGTTTCGACGTTATTTAGTTTGTTGACAAGATCGGGTAGTATTATGTTTTGTGGATATAATAATAAAAAAATCATTTATGTATCTGAAGTAAGAAGAATTTTGTGATAAAATATTTCTGAAAGGACCACAACTTTTGAGAAGCTCCAAAAATAGACAAGCTAGAACAACCGCTAAGAGGAGATTCCATTAGTAAACAAAACTTTTGTCTAAAAGGTTACTTTTCGGCTAAAATGTTGAACATTTATGAGCACACTTTTACCCAAAATTTATGAAAAACCAACATTTTTTCTCTTGTAAAAAAATACTTAATAATATATATATATATATATATATATATATATATATATATATTATATATATATATTATATATTATATATATTATATATTATATATATTATTATATATAACTCATTAGTGCCAACAACGCTGATCAGAATTCCTTAAAACTCCCTAAAATTATTGGTGACTATAAACCTGGTTACATATACGGAACCATAAAAACTCATAAACCTAACTATCCTCTCCGCCCTATCATATCCCAAATTCCTACTCCTGTATACCAGTTAACTAAACATATTAACCAGCTTATCACACCCTACCTTCCGAGTAAATACAGCATAAAGTCAACCCTAGAGGCAATCCAAATCCTCAAGAGTGAAAAACCTAATAATGAAATCATAGCTTCACTTGATGTGGAAAACCTTTTTACTAATGTACCCGTCAGTGAAACTATTGATATAATTATAAGAAATGTTTACAGTAATCCTTCATTACCCCCACTCAAAATTAATCCCAACATCCTAAGAAAAATTCTACTAGCTTGTACTACTGAAGTGCCTTTTGTTGATCCAAACAACACTATATATATACAACGTGACGGAGTCTCCATGGGTTCAGTGCTTGGTCCGATTTTTAGTAATTTCTACATGTCTAACCTTGAAAATACTACTTTTGCAAAATTTACAAAACCATCAATATATCTAAGATATGTTGATGATATCCTACTATCAATTAAAAATACTAATGAAATCTTACAACTTCAAAAACAGTTTCAAAATAACTCAGTTTTAAAATTTACTTATGAACTTAGCAAAGATAACAAAATTCCTTTTCTTGATATATTAATTAACACTGACAACAATAAATTTACTATCTCACCGTATCAAAAACCTACTAATAAAAATCCCTCCACACTCAATTATATTAGTGAATGCCCCCACTATTACAAAATAGCCATTATAAAAAATCTATTATACCGTGCAAAAGTCAATTCATCTACAAATCAGATCTTCTACAGTGAACTAAAAAACATAAAACAGACACTCATCAATAATAATTTTCCCAACTACATAGTTGATGAACAAATACATTAAACAGTTTAAACCTGGTTTGAATACAATCAATTTCGATATTTCCAACAACGTACTCAAATGTCTGTAATCAGACCAGGGACCACAACACCACTATTTTGTCACTGTCTTCGGCCATCCGCCACGGTAGGGATGGACTTATATTTTCAATTCAATTATCTTTATTGTTAATAGCTTAAATGTTCTATGTTTACTGTGTGTTATTATTTACTCTTTGATAATGGCTTATGTGAGCCGAAAGCTTAGACCTGATAAAAAATTCAACAAATACTGTGATTTTTTGTTGTCTTTTAACGACATCACCATCAAGTATATCAGACGGTATGAACGGATCCTACACAAAATTAATAGACAAAACTTGTCTATATTATTCAATGAAACCTGCATTAATGAAAAAATGCTGCCAAAATACACACAATATATATATATATATATATATATATATATATATATATATATATATATGTATGTATGTGTGTGTGTGTGTGTGTGTGTGTGTACGTACAAAGAAGCATACACAACTATCAAAGATTATAAACTGAACGATGAAACAAATCTTCTCATCAGAACCATCAACCCTTCTTCTTCTATGTGCCTTGTCCCTTCAGGACGTAGGCGATCATGGCCTTCCACTTTTCCCTATCCCTGGTGGCTCTGAGCACACTTTCTCCTGTTACACCACGCAATCCTCGTTCCGTCATCCACCTGATTAGGTCCTTCAAATATGTTATCCGTTGCTTTCCTCGTCTCTTTTCCTCTCTATCTGGCCTGTTAGTATCAGATTCTCCAAGCCCTCCTTCCTCATCGCGTGTCCCAGGAACTTCAGCTGTCTCTTCCTGATACTCAGTATTAATTTACTTTTTGTTTCCATCATTTCCGAGACCTAATCATTGCTCACATGCTCGATCCATGATATTCGCAGCATCCTTCTGTAGAACCACATTTCAGTTGTTTCAAGTTTTTCCTTCATCTTTGATGGTATTGTCTAGCATTCACTGCCATATTGAAGGACGGACAGCACGTAGCAATCCAGTACTCTCTTCCTAGTTTCTAGCGAAATTATCCTGTTTCTTAATACTTTACTCAACTTCTGGAATGCTTCCTTCGCCATGACAATTCGCATTCGGATCTCTGGGTCGCACTTTCCGTCTTCTGTTATAACGCTTCCCAGGTATTTAAATTTTTGTACTTGCTTGATTCTGGTATTCCCGACCTGTATTTGGCATTTTGGGCTGCTTTTTTTTACTGATGACCATGCATTCGGTTTTCGTGCAGTTTATTTCTAGTCTTTTCTTGTTGCTTTCTTCTGCTACCTTCTGTAGGAGGTCTTTTAGCTTCCTCTCTGTGTCTGCTATCAGCACTGTATCATCTGCTTACCTTAGGGTGTTTAAATTGTGGCCCCCGATTACGAACCCAGGCATAACTTCTAGGGTCCTCAAAATATTCTCGCTGTACAAGTTGAACAGATCCGGTGAAAAGACACATCCTTGTCTTACGCCCCTTTCTATCTTTGTATATCTACTCAATTCATTACCTGACCGGATACAAGCGTTTTGCTGCCAGTAAAGATTCTTTATTACTCTCAAGTCTTTCCCAAATATGCCGAGCATCCCCATCAGTTCTTTGTGGCGTATTTTGTCAAATGCCTTCGCATAATCAATGAAGCACAGGTATAAGTCCTTCTTCATTTGTATTGCCCTTTCGGAGAGCATCCTAATCATAAATCTGGCATTCCTTGTTTCCGTGTTTTTAACGAAACCACACTGTTCTTGACCTATCTCTGGCCTGATTCTGCTTCTCGCTCTGTTCATCAGGATTCGGACGATCAGTTTTGTTATATGGCTCATTAAACTGATGGTTCTGTGGAGTTCGCACTCGTTTGCTCCTGGCTCCTTAGGTAATGCTATGAAGATATACTTGCTGAGATCATCTGGTATAACCCCACTATTATAAATTTCATTTATTATTTCAGTAATTTTTTCTATACCAAATTCTTCCAGGGCTATCAGCAGCTCTATGACTATGCCGTCTGGTCCCCCTGTTTTGTTTCTATTCAGTTTGGCTACTGCAGATTCCACTTTAGACTTTAATATTTCCGGTCCGTCCTCATCTTTGCGTATTATTGGTTGCTCTCTCTTGTCGTGGAAAAAATCTTTTATATATTCTTTCCATCGTTGGAGTATTTCCTCTTTCTCCAAAATGATTGTTCCATCCTTAGATTTCAGACATCCTGTTGAAGAGCAGGTTTTTTGTCCTGTTAGTTCTTTTATTTCCTTATGCATGTCTGCTTTATTATTCCTGCACAATCTCTCTACTTCTGCACATTTGTCATTGAGCCATTTCTCTTTAGCCTGTCTACATTTTCTTCTTATTTCCTTGTGTAATTCCCTGTACTCCATTCCATGTCTTGATATCATTTTCTGCCTCCTTTGCATCATTTCCAGAATCTCTTCCGTCGCCCACTCGTTTTTCTTTCTGCGCCTATTTTCCTTTGAAGCGATGCTTCCTTTAGCGAGTCCCATTTTGAGTGTCCTTTCCTTGTTTGTTCTTCGTATGTGTTTTTTATGCTGATAGCGTATTCTTTCTGTTGTTTGAGATCATCCACAAGTGCATTGTATATAAGTTGTGGTGCTGCATTAGGCTTCTTTAATCTCCGGAGTTTCACTTTTAATTTGAAGATGACTGGGACGTGCTTGCTTCCATAGCCAGCACCTGGATAGGCTTTGCTTTGAACCACTGCATTTCTGAATCTGCTGTTAATGGTTATGTAGTCTATCTGTTTTTTTTTGTGTCACCTCCTGGGCTTCTCCATGTCCATAGACGTCGTGGGTGTTCTTGAAACCAGGTGTTAGTTATTACCTGATCATTTGCCATTTTTTCTCCTCGTTCGTTGCGGATTCTTAAACCAAAGTTTCCAGTTGTCATACCTTCCCTCTCCTTGCCTACTTTGGCATTCAAATCTCCCATGATTCTGATTTCTTGGCTTTTACATTGAGCCTTGGCTTTGTCTAGAGTGGAGTAAAAAGATTCTATTTCTTCCTCGGTGCTTTGTGTTGTTGGTGCATATATGACTACAATTGCTATGTTGAATGGTCTCCCTATCAGTTTGACCAGGAGGACACTTTCGGAGAACTGGCAGTATCCCAAAACACATTTTTGCCTCCAGCGTATATTATCCTATGGTTGTTGCTGTTGAAGTTGCCATTATTTGGCCATCTGGTTTCGCATATTCCCAGAATATTGATTTTTTAGTCTGTTCATTTCCTGCTTGACATTCTTTAGTTGTCCGCAGCTGTTTAACGTCTTGACATTCCAGGTCCCCAAGGTGATCCTTTCTTTGTTGCGCACAGTTGCAGGGTAACGGTCCAGAGACACCTGTTGCTCATGTCGTTCCTTCCCGGACGAGGGACATAGTTTGGGAAAAAAACTGTCCCCTTTACGCCGTTGTTGCTAACAGTCGCCGGATGACGGTCAGGTGATACCTGTTGCCCATATCAGTCCTTACCGGGCGAGGAATTGCTCTCTTTGGGAGCAACCCCCTTCCCGCCGTTAAGTTTAATATATATTTGTTGTATAGCCATGATTTTACGTAGGATAGGGATAGTGGAGTGGTATTCTGTTGCCTTCTCCACGGTGATTTATTGAGACATCAACTCTAGTTAGCTGGCCGTTGACTCATTAAGAGGTCCTCCGCCCTTTGTAGACTTCTTTTTATCCTACCGGGTTGCTAACTTCCCGTATATATATATATATTTATTAAAAAAAAATTTGTTTTAATATTTTTTCCTTTCAGATTTAGTGAGTTATTGCCGGGGAACTAAGGGAATTAACTTTTTTACAAGACTACTTCTCCGACTTTATACTAAGTATATACTTAATATTTTAATATTTGTTCTTTCTTCATCAAGCCTACCATACCAGAAATTGGAAAAATCAGTAAAATTATACTTAAAAGGATCAACAAACAAATTAAACAAAGCCTTGGATTGCTACAATGGACCAATACAACTGATTTCGTCAATTGGTTTTACAATATTAAAGATAAAACTAATCATTGTTGGTCCAATTTGACATAGTGGAATACTGCCCATCAATTTACAAGGATCGTTTACATTGGCATTAGAATTCGCCACACAATATTCTGACTTAACAAAGAATGAATACGAAATTATAATGAACGCCAAAACATTATACTTTATCTACAACCAAGAACAATGGATGACGAATAATTCAGGTGACCAATTTGACATTACAATGGGATCGTTAAACTCTGTCAGGTTTTCCTACCTTGTCGATTTATTTGCTTTATATAAACTCACAGTCCACCATTACATTAACTTACATCATATAAGGGTATATAGGGATGATGGCCTTATGGTAGTAAAATGTTCTACACATTTTAAAACTGATAACATTAGAAAATTCCATAGGGAATTTAAAAGTATAAATGTAAAAGTAATAATTAATACTAATTTAAAAATAGTAAACTTCCTCGACTTAGTAATAATACTTACAAACCATACATGAAATCTATCGCATATCCATTATACATTCCATCCAAAGTTATTCACTCTACATCTATAATTAAACATTTACCCTCCACTGTAGAATATAGAATTATTAATAACTTATCCAGTGAAGATGCATTTTATAAACATAGCGATAATAATGCCCTGTCCCAAAGAATAGCAACTCTAAATGCCATGACATCAAATACACTGTTGTGGATCTTCGTCGCTAATTTGTTGCGACAAATCTTAGCGCAAATGACATGACATCAAATACACTGTTGTGGATCTTCGTCGCTAATTTGTTGCGACAAATCTTAGCGCAAATGACATGACATCAAATACACTGTTGTGGATCTTCGTCGCTAATTTGTTGCGACAAATCTTAGTGCAAATCTTCGTCGCCAATTTGTTGTAGAGTTGTTGTGGCGAAACTGCGCCGCAAAGTTGTAGTGACCAGTTTGGCCGGAAGTAAGACACGGAAAAAAGAAGTTAGGTTCAAAACAGTGTATTAGGAAACAAGAACATATATACAACGTAAGTTTTAGTAATTAAGTGAATAGAAATAAGTAAGTCCGAACGGTACAGTTACGCTGCTTATTGCCTGACTAATAGCTGGCTTTAACTGCGTACTAGCTGTCGTGTTAACTGCCGTACTTAACTTCAGGTAATTATATTGTAAAAGAAAGAGTTCATTCCCCGTGGGAGGGCACAATAACATACACAAACAATATAACCATAACCGGAAAAAATAGAAACAGAAAAATCATTTGGTATACATCCCCATTTAACCTAATGGTTAGAACTAAGTTATGGCAGAAATTAAGACAGCTTTCCGCGGTAATAATCCGCTAAGTAAGATTTTTATAAAAAATACTCTTAAATTAAGTTATAGTTGTACAAATAATCTAAAAGAATTATTAACAATCATAATAATCAAATTTTAGATCAGCACTTAAACCAAAGTAACAATAATCATTCTCCAACTGAAAACAATGATAATACAAATTTATGTAATCGTAGAAATCCCAACAAATGCCCATTGAAAAATAGGTGTCTCAGAAATTCTAGTGTTTCCCAGTGTACAATATCATCTAGTGAAAACACAAATACTAAAAAATTTACATTGGCAGTATTAAAATTACTTTTAAACAAAGATGGTACCAACATATAAGAATAATGCGTACGAAATCAAACATCCCTTTCTGCGTATTTTTGGAACTTAAAAGAAACTAATAAAACCTCCAAGGTAAAATAGAAAATTAAAACAAAAAATGAGAATCTGTAAATCATTCTATGACATTTGCCCTCTGTGCCTGAATGAACAATTACATATTATAAAGTTTTCTAAAAATAAATTCTACTGAACCATAGAAATGAATTAACAGTATTGTTGGGGTTCACTCCTTTTTTGAACATAAGAATGGACTCGCCTGATGTGTACATATAATCCTGCCTATACAGAGTAAGGCAGGGGTTAAGTGGTTGTCAGAAAGTCAGTAAAGATATAGACTCATTACAAGACTGTATATATTGATTCCACTAATAGTATTCCTAGTATTCCTGAATTGACTAACCCGTGTTCCAGTTAGTATATTTTTGTTGAATATAACTTACATTTTCTATCTCCATATCTGTTTTTGTTAGTTATCATTTGTGCGGTTTCTCAACAAGAATCCACAACACTTACTTGTTTTTCTAACTTCAATATAGCTTAGTATACCATAGTCACGTGATTAAATTTTAACTTACCAATGAGTCCCTTTAAGAAACTTCTGAAATACTAAAAATAATCTTTGAAAACTTTTAAAATCCGATCTGTTGTCCAAAATTATTCTGTATACTATGTGTTCCTAATACGTATCATCTCCAGACTGATAAAGAATGTCATTTAATCCTGACATGATTTAAAAACTCACTTCCCTACGACTTTAATGCACCTTTTCATAGTTCAAACTAATTCTCACTTTTAATTGAGTAATCAAGACATATCCATAAAAATATTGTTTAACTTTCCCCACTCCCCTTCTTAACTTTCTAAAAAAAAACTATGAATTTGTTTTCTATATTCCAAAATAAATCATTTTCACTATGCGTTTTAAATATCACCTAAAGGAGAACAATTAAGTTATGAAAAAAACAAATTTTTTGTGCAGTGATAAAAAATGTTTGATAAACCATTGTAATAAAAAGATTACAATATATATATATATATATATATATATATATATATATATACAGTGTGATGGATAAGTTGACGCTATTTTATATTTTTAGTTTTGCATATGCGCGATGTTTGCTTTTGTTTTTGTTCACTGCACAGTCAGTTAGCCTGAGTGTCAGTTGGACACCGTCCGTAAAAAAATCACAATGAGGCAATTCATTTCGACAGACATTTGGAAACGTCATGCTGTACTACTTGGCATTCGCACCAAGCAGTGTTTGGGTGTCAATGTGAGGAGAGTGCAGAAGATTCAGAAAGAGTTGGATGAGTCCTATGGTTATGTACACAGCTCATAAATCTCCGATGAAAAGAACTCCCGAATTTGTCGGTGAAGTTTTTGGCATGATTGACAACGATTTGTTCAAGTCAAGTCAGGTCCATAGCCAGGGATACAAGAGTATCTGAGCTTCTTATCAGTCAGGTAGTGCATGAAGACATTCGGTATTTCTCACGCAGGATGACAATGAACCAATCTTTATCCCGAGCCATAAAGGACAAGAAGAAAGGCCGCGCTACGAATAATTTTAAACGATCTCAAGCTTCCCCTCCAACAGAATATGCTTTTGTTTTTCGCAGATGAGAAACGTTTCTCCCAAGATAGATGTTGAACATACAGAACAACCACTGGCTTGCTGTTGGCTTGCTTAATGAAAACAAAGTAAGAGTGATGAAAACCAAATATCCATTTCATTTAACAAAAAATTAAAATAATCTAAAAAAATCTGCTAGATTATATATACAAAAGAGGTACATTCTTAGCATCTCCCGTTCGGGTACATATGTAATAGTAGCAACGTAACAAATTTTGTCCGTTGATGTTCTAAGGATCGAAATGCATCACACGAAAACGTTTTTCCATTTTGTCGTACATTTTTAATCTCCCTCTCTCTCTCTCTCCCTCTCCCACTCTCTCTCTCTCTCTCTCTCTAGAAAGAGAATCTGAAGGTACAATGACCAAAATGTTGTAATGAAGACAATAACGATCTCTCTCTCTCTCTCTCTCTCTCTCTCTCTCTCACTCTCTCTCTCTCTCCTTCTCTCTCATATTTGAGTAGACGCCCCGTTTATTTATTAAACAGTAAATTTTAATTATTTTCGTCTACCGGTCTGTCTGATTACTAAACTAAAACTACATTAATTTTTTCGCAAATTCACTTTGTTTGGATACGAAACTGTTTAGATATGATAACTTCGAGTAATCTATGAGGAGAAGGATTTCGCTCAAAGCACTGTTCAGACCTTCTTTGATCGGCAAATGTTCTTCGTGACCCAGATGGTTAAGGCACGTCGGATCTAACGACTGAATAAGTTGGAAGAATGTAGATTAAATTTTTATTTTCTAGAAAAGGAACATGCTAACAAAGTGCCCGAATGTTTTATTTGAAAAGGAAAATTAGCGGGTATCACAAGAATCTCTCTTTACTCACATGTTCTACACGTCATTTAGCAAGAGGCTGTGATTTAGCCACATATCAAGAAAATCATCTTAACTTTACGGTGTTTACACTAGAACTCTTCACTGTCCAGTCCGGGTTTCACTGAGGGGCCGTTAAGGATCACATGACCGGCCAAGCGTGGTAAATACTCGTTAGAGAAGAGTGGGAAAATTAAGAGGGGGAAAATTATATATAGTCATCCGCAGACAGATCTGTTTTGCTGTATCACAGCTCATTAGTACAATTAGACATCCGATTGCTTTTACCCAGGCTTGAAACCCGAATTGGCGTCAGTCGGCGATTCTATCTCTGAGCTCTGGGCGCTCGGTAGAAGGAGGCAGACTTTTAGCGTGTGATGTATCATACGCCAGTAGCTAGAGTGCTCTAATTCATTAATGAATGAGCGATGCGTATATATATATATATATATATATATATATATATATATATATATATATATAGTTGTGGACAGAACTATTCACTGTCGCTTCCATAATTACAAATAAAGCTGTAATACTTCAAGTTTTCATGGAAACTTCATGTTCATTTTTTT
The DNA here is from genome assembly GCA_037127315.1 of Ascarosepion bandense. NCBI lineage: Eukaryota > Metazoa > Mollusca > Cephalopoda > Sepiida > Sepiidae > Ascarosepion > Ascarosepion bandense. Next base: position 400,438 of record JBBBDQ010001709.1, read on the forward strand.
TTTATTGTAGAATCAGGTCAATACTATTTGATTTTCAAAAGGTGGTTGTATTAAATGTCAAATTAATAAGAAAAAAACATTGTGATGGCCATCAAGCAATATTATTTCATAATTTCTATAAGGTGGAGGTGAATGATTTTCGGCTGCATCAATTCAATGATTCAAAACTAAACACTGAATCAACTATTTATGGTAACTTCAGTAAGTACAAAATATTCGTATTTCCTCAGAAAATATTCGGATATTCAGTGGGGGATTGAAATCTCCACTACTGTATATATTAATAAAAAGACAAGTGGTAAAACTATTCTTAGAAGACTCTTGTGTTTTTCCTCTTGTGTTTTTATTCATTTGAATACTTTACTGATACACTTTATTTGAAATTAATTTACACACACATATATATGTGTGTGTGCGTGTGTGTCTGTATGTGTGGGCGCGTATGTGTGTTACACCTTTTTACATCATTCGAAGAGTTCATTACAAAGATGTTGTTGATGCTTCAAGTGATGTAATGAAAATAGAATTTCATGTAAAACTTTATATATATATATATATATATATATATATATATATATATGAAAGAAAACGAAAGAAAAAAACTATATTTTTTTCCTAAGCGTTTCGTTCACTGGCGAACTTTATCAAGGCAAGGAAATTAATTTTATTTTAAATAAAGTATCTATAAACAAAAAGCTGTTGGTTACTGTAAAAAAAAAAATTATTTCATTTCATGTTTTAATAAAATCCGTCAGTGGACGAAACGCATAGGCGAAAATATAATTTTCTTTCTGTTTCCTTTCTTTTCTTTTTATCATATTGTTTCTTTCCTCAGATTATAACTGAGAATTTTTACACACACACACACACACACACACACACACACACACACACACACACACACACACACACACACACACACACACACACGTATGCTTAGTTTATCATTCAATGTTAAAGAATAAATTTGAAATACATTAAAGACTTTAATGTATCTATAACAGCATATTGCTAAATGAGAATGTCTGTTGCAACTGTTGGGTCGGTGTGGCTACTTACTATAATCAAACCTAAAAGCAGAAAACAATGGTGTCGCTGTTTCAAAAGATTTCATTCTTTTACGTTGTTACCACAATATTTTGGCCGACCCATTTTTCAATCTTTCTCAGGTGAACAACATGTATGAAAAGATTGAAGCTTTTTTGTGTAAATTCCGTCAACAAAAACAAAATAACGTTCAATCATCCGAATAATTCTTGCATCGATTATAACTTTTTTCAGAATAAGCAGAATGCGATTTTTTTCTGAAGCACAGTTTAGTTTTCATAAAATCTGTAACATCTGTTGTAGTTACTCTCATATATGGTAATGGTCAAATAAGATGTAGCTATTCTCATATGTGGTGAGATAAGCTGTTTTCTTATGAGAAAATATTCGCTATTCATTTAACGAACAGTTATCGTTACTGTTGGTTGAAATTTATGAAGTCTTTTTCATAAAATAGTTTTTTTCTTCCTGATAGCTAGACTTCTTTTGTTCTTTCTACTGTTACTGAGGGTTTCCTTCGAAACGTTTTATATCCTTACGTCCATTTTACTTATATCTGCTACCTATTTAAGTTGTCGAAAATATTCAAGTGATGTCGGTGTTTTTGTTTGTTAAAGGACTCTGTGATTTTGTAGCACGAGTCTATAGGAGAAGATGAAAGAATGTCTATTCTAAGGCCTAAATGATTCATTTGCTTGAGGCATTGTGAAAACAGTTGTACATAGTTAACATCAACATAAGAGTCTAGGTATGACAATTGACTTATCCCGAGAACAACTTGCCAATTTTTTTATTTCCAATATTAAATTTGTTATAATTGATCCATACACCGAGATATTCAAAGTTTATTAATTCTAGATTCTGATTTTTTCTGTTGAATTCAGAGTATGCCTACTCTAATTCCAATTTCAGATCATACTTCCTATTTTAGAAAGGTTTACCGTAATTCCTACTTCTTGGAACTCTTGCTAAACTTAACAAAGTTGCGAGGCTTCTTACATTAAAATAAATTTTACATGTTATAAAATATTGTGGAGGATCTATACAGAAGTCATGTAGATAAAGAAAAATTTTGTGCTGAAATCATGGGTTAATTTATATCGCTGGTTAATGTATATCGACCCGGCTTCGAATCTTACCGTGACCGGTTTGTTAAGGAAGTAACTTGTTACTGTCTGCCTGAGGGAGGGGGGATCCCAGTGTGCGGTATCGTTAGGATGCGTCGGAAAACGATGCCATCGGCTGATCCAACAATAATTTATTATCTGAAATCAAGAGACGACTTATGCACAAGGCATATCGTATTGATTTCTCGGCCCAGAATCACAAGTCAACTGTTACACGAATTATAATGCTCAATTTAATTTTCTTTTATACTAAGTTTGTTATAACTGATCCATACACCAAAATAAATGAAGCGTTTAGAATTTGTTCATTTCACATTTTCAGTTTTTATCGTGGATTTATTCAGTGTAGGTGCCGTCAATATTCTCATTCGATATCTAAATCATAATTTCTATTTTGGAAAGCATCATCTAAAATCCTGCATCTTGTCGTCAGCACACGGGCCTCTGGCGGGCAAATAAGCCATACAAGTTACATTGGACAGTTTTATTTAAATATTGAGAAACATTCTTTTTCATTTAAATTGACATTTCGGATCATTTTTTTTTTCACTCAGTGGTGACATTTAGTCAATAATAACATGTGGTAAACGAAGTCGTCATGTTGCTATAGTTTTATCGATTGTAAAAATACATCCTAAAGAATGGAACATTTAATTTTTTTTTCCTCACTGAAGTAGTTTTATATTTCGTGCCGTTGGCTGCTGCCCTAACTCTGAGAAAAACCAAGATTTTTATGCTGTTTATAAAAAGAGCAGAAAGCACAACGTAGTCTTCTTAAAGTAGATTTAACCTTGTGCTAAACTAGGTTCAACTTAGCAGGTATCAAATATTGCTTCTATTTCTTCACTTTTCATTCAAAATAAATTTCGATAAATCAAGAAAGACGATTACCAAAATTACAAATAAATCAGTCACACCCTAAAAGCCACAACTTAATGCAAGAAACATTGTTTTTCATTCAAATTGATATTAATTTATTCTCCAAGTGGTGAGGCTGAGTTAATAAGTACATGGGATGAACCAAGTCGTTGTTTTGTGAAAGATTTATTGATAAAATCAGTTTAGGAAAAAGTAAACATCGAAAATTTTGGTCTTAAAGCTACTAGCCTGAGAATTCAATAATGATGATATTATTATTATTATTATTATTATTATTATTATTCCACTTCTGAACAGTTTATCACGTTAGTGGCCAGTAAGTAGTTTATTTTCTTAAGCCACACGTGACTTAAGAATATAAACTGATCATTTCTTCTTTTCATCGATGAACCAAGTATCCAATATTTTTCGGAGTATCTTTACCGTTCTGAACGTTTCCAATATCGGCAAGATTTTTTTTTCGTACAAAATCCCAGTGTTCTAATTATTATTGATACTTTAATTACTTTCTTTGCGAGTCCTTTTCAAGTTAAAAGTTCATATTTTAAATTATTATAGACGTCGATCTCCTTTTCATGCTTTCATTTCTCTTGTGAAATGGACAAGAGAATTCTGTCAGGCAGCAAATCTAAATTCTGTTTGTCCAGCATGACTAGATCTCGTTTACTGTGCTATAACCCTGTCTCTGTCGGCATCGGAATATCCCACAGGATTTTCACTTTGCTATTCTCTAACATTTCTTACTCTTAGTGGTCACGTGTTCATAATACTTGTCACAACAGTCAAACTCTTACTTTTTTTTTTGCACAGCTTTATTATTATTATTGTTGTTGTTGTTGTTGTTATTATTATTGCGTGACTTTTATTTAAAAAATAAAGCAACTCTGGTGTATTTAAACTCTACATAAATAACTTAAATATTTCTCTAATATATAGGTTATGTGGATCAGAAAGTAACGTCACGTTTTTGGAGACAGAAAAGCATTTAAGAGTTAAATTTATTTGCAAAGAACATATTTTTTAAACCATGACAAAAACCGATTATAAACATTTTTTTTTATGCCGAAAGAGTTTGGAATTTTCAATAAAGATCTAATATATGTATATAATCCAAAGCTCTTAGCTCATCATTCATGTTAAAAAATTAGAATATCAGGTTCTGTAAACTTCGATTTTTGAGGTGTAATGAATAACGGCTCGGAATTGGAAATTTGGGGCCATGTTCAAATTCCAGTCTGGTTAGTGATATTCACTTACGTTTAAATACCCTTGGAAGGGGCATAAGTCTACCTCTTCTCCTCCTCAGTAGAACTTGTATCAGTAAATTATTATTATCTAAAAAAAAAAATTCTTATAATCTAAAAGAACAGCCTGTAAAAGGTTAATAAGCTGTAAAAAACAAATTAATTAATCAATTAAATGAAATATACCAAGTTTATTCTAAGAATAATAGGGCTAAAGAATAAAAGCAGAATGATGACGAACCGTTTGGAAACTTAAAATTTTATTCTTTTTCTTCTATTTCGCTGAACTGCGTCTCTTTCTCAATTCTAGCCTTTTCTTTTCCCCTTTCATCTTCAATTCTCAATTTTTTCTCTTTCAGTTTCAATTCTTGGTTTTTCACTTTCAGCTCCTATACGAATTCTAAGTTTCTCAAGTTCAAGTTGAGCCTAGAATAGATCTTGAATTTCTTCCACTAGCTGATTTAACATGTCCTCGTCGAAGACATCGTTATCTGCAATATACCTGTAATTATTCTGACTAGGCGTGTTTTCCGCATAAACTTCCTAACATCTTATTTAAATTATTGCTAATATCCAATATATCATCTTTTTTTTTAAGTCTAAACAACCTTTCTAGAGAAGATGACTTTAAGAAACATTCTATTAGAAACATCTTGGTTCACTGCTCACTGATACACTGTATAGTTACATGTGTGCGAACCCCTGACACGAGCCCTAGACCTTATAGGTTACGAATTTGCAATATATAAAGATATGAACGCAGGTCTATAAAAAAAAAATCGGTTCAATTCAAAAACCCCACTTGGTGACACATGTCACATGGGTTTGAGTGACCGACTTTTATTTACTCCTCTAGGAGGACAATCTGTCTAATTGTTAAGCGACACAGCTTCTTTCTTGCCACTTCAGAATCGAAACAGGAACTATATAAAGAAAAGAAGGGAGAGAAGAGGAAACACAAAGAAAATTTGTCCCTTAATAAATTGATTATACGTCTGATTTAACATTCAACATTGACGGCCATATCACACTGCCCATAACCATAAATTCATCCAACAAGGAATAAATGAATCAATTTCATGGCGGGCGTTTGGCATTTTAAAAAATAGGGTTTCTTTCTTAACAAATGTAACTTTTCTTACGTTTAGACAACTTGTGATTTCGTCTCCGAAACGCGACATTAATTTGCAGACAGATCCATTTTTTCAGCAAAATTTCAATGTTAATGCAACTTTATAATTATGAAAAGCTGAAAGGGAACAAGGAGAGAATTTCAGTCTTTTGGATTGTGAGAATCTTTGACTTTTTCTTGTTTTTTATTTATTTATTTACAGAATTTGGGATCCATGACGAGTGTCAAATAATAGCTTCTATAAAAATCATCTACACACCCACACACGCACACACACACACGCACATAACACACACCTATATATATATATATATATATATATATATTAAAATGAGGTAGAAAATGCACTTATATGTACAGTAAGTGCGGTTTATCATGTACGATGGGTACAATTTTTACAGCAGACGTCGCTAAAAAATACCCCTGAGAAAGACCTTAAACACACTGGCCAATCCTGACGGGCAAAGTAAGTTTCGTTCCCATCGTAAAAGAAGCCTCGAGGAAAGGAGATATTACTGAGGCTGCAGACTCTCGAGTCCATCGGAAACACAGCCCACCTGTCATTTTATTGTTATTATGATGAGATGCCTACGGCAAATTTTTGTTTTCACCCATGCACATGTGCGCATGCGCAGAAGAAAACCAGGGCAGTTAAGTGCTGGTGACGACGACAGTGGAAAGAAATGGGATGAGTTGTTTGTTAACATTTGGTGTCACAGACGTGTTAGATATTTATATCTGCGAATACCTCGCAGAAAACATGTATTTTTAGCTTAACTCAAAACGTCTTGAAATGTTATTTATTCGAATATAAAAGCTTTGCAGTGTATCTCTAATTTTCACTGTCGATATAATCTCTCTCTCTCTCTCTCTCTGTGTGTGTGTGTGTGTGTGTGTGTGTGTGTGTGTGTGTGCACAGGACTGGCGAGTTTTATTAATTTCTTTTATTATTATCACAAGACTAAAAAGCAGTTTTAAAGTTTTTATTAAGTACTTAATTTGTCATGCAACATAAATACAGATAAATAACATTCTACTGTACACTTTCAATTCGCGTGTAATTACAGAACAGATTCCTTCACTTTTATTAATCTTTACAATTTTCTATGGTTTAATATTTGCGACTGGTAATAATAATAATAATAATAAGTAGCAAAGATAATAATGATAATCTGCAAAGAACCTAAGAAAAAAGCAAATGCAACGGACCAAATGCAGAAATGATGGCAAGATATACCTCTTCATGATCAATACCCTGCCCCTGTCAGACAAGCTGATGTAGACAACACTCCGTACCCATCAGTGGGAACGTAGTGCAAGGTTAAAAGCTGAAATCGAAGGTTTTATGCACAGAACCAATGCTTGCTAACTAGAACTTATCAAGCACACGTACTGAAAAATGGTGTTAACCTGATTGCAGATTCTGTGATTAATATCCACAAAGAATTGACCATCTTGTATCAGATTTCACGGTGTTAGCATCCACTGAATATAAAACCTGGCATGATAGTGTAGGCCAATATCTGCAGTGGAAAATATGCAGCATTTACGGGAAGGGGACTGCAATCAACCGGAATGAACATCACCCAGAAATGGTTATAGAGATAGAAGCTATAACAATTGTATGGGACTTTACAATACACACAGACAGAACAATCAAATCTAATCGCATAGACACCGTGAACAAAGACCATAAGAACAGAATGTGCTTTCTTATTGACCTGGCCGTCACTGAAAATTGTAATGAAAAAAACTATCTTAATGAAATGAAAAAAACTATCTATAAGGATCTTAAAGTGAAAAGCTAAAAAATGAGGTACATGAAAATATCTATAATTCCAGTTGTAGTTGGATCGCTCAGATTTATTGGAAAAGGTTTTGATAGAATCATCGAAGTGATTCCTGGGATCTTAGGGTTTTATGTTTTTGTTTTTGTTTTATAAAAAGATCAGTGGAATATGTTATGAAGCTATTTGTGACTTTAGGTCTCTGGTTGGGACCCAGAAGGAAATATGCATACAACAAAAATCAAAAGAAATAATAATAATAATAATAATAATAATAATAATAATAATGTAGATGATAGGGGTACAACTGTTGTTCTCGCAATACCCTCCAGACATTCGAATAAGGGATAGCCACTTGCCATGCCAAATGTCGTGTATTGATTTCAGGCGTATCATGCACAATATCCAGTGTCTGTTCTTCTTCTTCTTCTTCTTCTTCTTCTTCTTCTTCTTCTTCTTCAGGCTTAGTAGACCTTGGTCATCCTTTGCCATCAGTAAGAGGTTCGAACATCCCATGTTCACAGACGTGGCGGTGGATATTCACAAATGATTTTTTTATCGGGACATTGTCGAGGTGGGAACCTTTCTTGGTAGAGACGACGAGCTTGTACAGTTTTACCGTTTGCTAAACAATACTCGAAGTGCATATCTGCCCTCTTCTAATTTGAAGACAAGTCTAATCAACATACACCCCCAACAGTCGTCCAGAAACACTTCATACGCGAGAAACAAGGGGAAGTTCTGTCCGGTTAGTGATAAAAATGCAATTTTACTGGTTGTCTGATCCGCTGCTTAGCGAGTTAGGTGCCACCTTTGGGAGATATTCTAGTTAACACATGTTTGAAAAACCTATAACTCGAAAACAAAGCGTTTCCAGACATCCTCATAGGGAGTTTTTCGTTTATTTAGACATAGGAAACACAGTCCTGAAGTTATGCCATCTATTTTTGAAATACCCTGGTGGGATATGATATAATCTCTCATGGCGGACGGCAAATGAGTGCTCTTTGAAATAAGGAGGTGCTCAACTTCTATGGATACGGGGCCTGCAGGTGTTTTGCAAACTTTTCGACGGATGGAATATATTGTTGAGCCATTTTACTCGAGTGGTTGAGGATCAGTCGCTACATGTTTCCGCACCGTGAACGGACAGCAAAGCCTGATTTACTGCAACAGTGGCGGGTAAAAGGCTATCATTGTGGGAAACAGCATGCTGTCAACTTTCTTTAATACTTGCACGTACATGATCCCGATGTTCCAGTCGACCTTCTCTCAAACCTTTGTACAGATGAGAAGCAGGACAGGCGCCAGTTCCTTCGCTCTGGCGCTTTGTTTCCCCAAGAAAAATAGGGAATACTGCATCGTTTCAAATTGCCTTTGAGTTTGTCTTTGAAACGAAAGAGTGAACTTACAACTGGCCTGCTTGTTAGAAGTGGAATTGTTTTGGAAGTCTACTATCGATCATAAGAGAAAGATGTCCTGCCCACCTGAGTTGAATTTTGATTAAGATTAAGATGGCTTCAATATTTGTCATGTGGCATTTAATCAGAACTTCATCAGAGCTTTTAATGCGATCACAGTTTTCTGTTGCATATTGTGCGTAGGCAAGGCATGTAGAATACATTCACTTGATTGATGGGTCGTTGGTATAGAGTTCAAGATTCTTCACCATAAAATATGGGTGTCAGTACTACTGTCTTGTACACATCAACTTTCATCATGAGAATTTCAAAGCCTGTGATAAAGATTTTCAAAGGCAGAGCTGGCCTTTTTAATCCTGTATTCAACTTCCTTGTCCATTTTAGAATCTTTAGATAAAATGGAGCCAACATAGGTGAAAGAGGAAATAGTTTTCAAGAGTTTTCCCTTAATGTAAACTGTGGGAGCAACAGCTGTAGGTTGGTTACAGATAGGCTAATGTACAAGTTCCGTATTTCATGCTGATAGTCAAACTGAATACTTTTGATGCACGAGAAAATTGGTTTAACGATCCATTACATATCCTCTAGGATGTAGACCTCAACTGCGTAATCTTCTGCAAAGAAAAGGTCACAAACACTTTGTCTTAGTTCTTGCTTCGAAGTGTTATTGGTTGAAAAACCCACTACTTGTCCTAAACTCAAATCTCACACTTTCCTTAACATTCTCAAATACTCTTTCTTTCGCAAATAAGAGAGCTGTAAGAATAGAACCTTGTTTTGTTCTATAAGACACAATGGATGGGTTAGACAATTCTCCACTGAATGTAAGACCGCAATCTCCTGGTAGAAAGACACGATGATACTAAGTATCCTTTCAGAAACACTGAGCTTCCTCAGAACAACCCAAAGAGCATCCCTCGAAATGACATGAAAAGCCTTAGTGAAATCAACGAAAGCAATAAATAAATCTTTGACAAGCGCTTGTGCTTTCTCCAGTTGTTTCCTTAAAATGAAAATTGTATTTACAGAACTTCTTTCAGATGAAAATCCGCACTGAGGTTCAGACAAGATTCATAGAAGAATTGAATCTGTTCAAAATGATCCTGTCAAGAATTTTCTTAGCAACACACAGAAAGGAAATACTGCTATGGTTGTCATATTCACTAGTACCAGGTATTCACAAACCCATCTAAGTACTAACCAGGATTGATACTGCTTAATTGTACAAACACACACATATACAACGGACGCACCACACACATGCAAATGCGCGTACACACACACACACACACACACACACACACACACACACACATATATATATATTGCAATACACACATACACGTGAACGTGTGTGCGTGTGCGCGCATTGCAATTGACTCACACGCTGCTACAAACCACCCAACCAGCATAAATAAGTAATGCATACCGCAAATAAACTTTAGTTTTAACTTTAAACAAATGAAACTGGAACGTATCAGTTTCCTCTTCCTCTCCAACTATTAATCCCTTCGTGACCCATATACACAAACCACTATATACGTATAAAATCCGCTAAAAGAGCAGTAGTAGTTTATCTGAATATTGTTCTGTAATACAGGCAATCACCTTGCAGTGTCGATTCTTATGTTTAAACTGTCTGTATCTTTTCCTGGTGTTCCTATTTCTAATGTTGTTTTTTATTTTTATTTCTTTTGTTTGCTAAATGGAAAATTCTGAACGCTAATTTTCAAATCTGATTTGTCTTCTCCAATTGGTGGGACACACTCTGTGGATCATTTTAAGCTCAGCGTAATAAATTGACATAAATTGTCTTTTCAAAATGCCAACAAATTAATACTTCACTAATATTTACTATAACTGCTCATTGATATCAAATCCAAATATATTACAAAAACATCGATTTATTTAAATCATTTGTAGGGAAATCAAAAATCTATATGTATTTTTTTGTTTGTTTGTCATTTTATATTTATTCATGAAAATCTAATTTAATTTTTTATTTTTACATCATCCATTTTTGAAATTGTATTCATAAAAATATCTCGGAAACAAATCCGTGGAATCTAGTACGAGATTCTACATTTTGAATTTGCCAACTGAACACGTGACTTTCTAATCTAGCCGGTCTCGTCTATTTGCACCTTGTATTGATCCTTGTTTTAACCAGTGTTTTCCATCAGAAACAATGGAAGAGAATCTCATGTTTCCTGGTTTAAATCAAACGCTAAATGCTTTCTTAAATTAAAGTGGATCAAATTTCAAGTTATAAACAAAACGTTCAGATTATTTTTCATGTGGACTGAAATTTGTTTCACTTTTCGTTTTGCATTTTATTCTCTACGGCACTGAAAAAATTGACAAAATCGATTTTCTTTTTTTGCCAAAAACATTCTGAAAAAATTATTCATTCGTTTAAATGAATAAACTTTACAAATATAATTTTGTTGAAAAATATTTTTTTACTTATTAGCTATTTGCATCGATTAATCAGTCAGCAGTTATTATCGACACCAATTGATCAGTTATTAAAAATAGACACATTTTAGCAATTTTGTTTACAGCATTTAAAGGATGTAAATTGCAGATTTTTCTTCTTAACTTATATTTTCTGAGATTAAAAAACAAAAAAAAACTCATAGTTGTTGTTGCTGTTGTCAGTGTTGCTGCTGTTGTCAGTGTTGCTGCTGTTGTCAGTGTTGGTGGTGGTGATTGTTTTTTTACTCTTCTTTTTTTCCACGGATATTGTTAGCGTTTTAAACTTTTTTTTTTTATTCTACCGTTCTTCATCTTTTCCCTTTTTATTCTGTTTTTTCTTCTTCCTTATATTTTTCTTTTCTATCTCCCTTCCTCTCATTTATGCCTTTTCTTTTTCTGTATCAATTCTGCCTTTCTTCTCTTCTTCTTCTTCCTGTTCTTCTTCCTCCTTCTTCTTCTTCTTCTTGTCTTCCCCTTGTTCTACTTTCTCCTTCTTATTATTCATTCTTCTTCTTCTTTTTCTTGTCCTCCTCTTCGTCTTCTTCTATTTCTTCTTATCCGTTTCCTGTTCCTGTTCCTTCTCCTTCACCTTCTTCTTCTCTCTCTTGTCTGCCTCCTGTTCTTCTTTCTCCTCCTTCCTCCTTCTTCTCTCTTCTTCTTCTCCATCTTCTCCTCATTCTTCTTTCTTCATCTTCTCCTCATCCTCTTCTTCCTTCTCATCCTTCTCTTATTTCTTCTACTTCTTCTCGTCTACACTTTCTCTTCTTTTTCTTTTTTTTTCCATTCTAATCAGTTTAGACATTCAAATTAATAAAAATAATGGAATAATTCTTTTTGATCTTTCTTTTTGCCATGGTTTCGATTTATTCATCCTTCTAAAAAGAGTTATATAATTTTAATACGCAAAACCATCCAAGCGAAATAATGTTTTTTTTCTTTTACGGTTTCTTTGATGTAGCATTTACTAATAATGTTATCAAATATTACACGGTGCATAAGAAAATATTGGGAAAAAATTTTGAATATCATTTTTATAGCATTTGTGGATAACAATAATAAGACCAGGTTTTATCACTTCTCACACACACACACACACACACACACACACACACACACACACACACATCGGTATTTTATCGTGGCATGCGTCCTATATAGATTTGAATGCACTAACCCTAAAGTAAGTCATATTGTTAAACATCTAATAAATTTCAGGAATGTGCAGTAGAACACACACACACACACACACAAACACACACACACACACACACACACATATATATATATATGAGGGTCAGTCAGAAACTAATGCTTGTTCTTCTTAACTGAAAAATTTGACATCAGAAGTTCGTAAAGCAAAACAAAATGAACACAAAAATCTCGGGATACGAAATCCTCTACTTCTATTATGTACTGTTACCTTCACAACATGAGTGATAATGGCTCTCCACAACTTTCTGCCTTTTTTAAGTTCAGAGTAATTTTTTTACTATCCCTCCTAGTCTCTGTTTTGCCAACCATTCGTTTACTCGTTAGTTAGATTATTCACTGATTTCCTCTGTTCATCTTGCCTTAAGTATGCCGTGATAGTGCCAAATTCTCTAATCTCACTTTCCTCATTATGTTCCCGAGAAATATCAATTGTCACTTTTGATTCTAAGTATTTCTTGAATCCATATTCCGTAAAATTTCGTCTTGTTCAGTCCATGATATTCTCAGAATCCTTCTGAAGAACGGCATTTCTGTCGCCTCATGTCTTCTTGTTGTAGAGGAACATCCTATCCTACCCCGTAATGGATATGGTCTAGTCTATAAAAGACTGTGACTAGGGGCATACGTCAGTATACGTCACTAGACGGACGCATACGTCATAGGCAGAGACATTTTCTACTTGATCGTTATTCCTGTTACTATATGTTGGTTATTCTTGTACGTCTATTAGTTTATTGTACTGTTGTATAATAAATCTCTTCTAATCTGTCTTCAGTGTTAAGTATTATTCTTGCACTATTCTTTTCCCTGTTATTCCTTCCCGAGATATAACAAATTGGCGACGAAGATTTGGCAGTTACGGGGGGGGCTCGCCAAAATAACAGATTAGAGAAGAAGATTTGGCAGTTACGTGGGGCTCACCAAATATCAGTTTGGTGTCCAAGATTTAGAAGGTTGACGCGAAAAGAAAAATAAGTTAAGGTAAGAGGTAGTTTTTTTACCCCTCCTCATAAAAAAAATACGTTTATTGTTCTTGCCAAAGAGTATAACTTATTGGTCAGTTGTACATATAAAAAATATGGGACAATTAGCTGAATTCGCAAAGACGCTGGGAGGAGCGGTCCAACAGTTAATGCAACAACAGGAAAGCCAACAAAAAATACAAACGGATTTCCTACAACAAATGATACTTCAACAAGAGGTTTTGACAAAAAAAACGAACCGAAGGAAGGCTCTAGAGTCTTTTCGGCAGAGGGTATTTCAAACTCTCTAACAGAATTTGTATACAAACCTGAAGAAGGAATTACTTTTCCTTCTTACTATAAAAGATACGAAACGATTTTTTCGAGACGGTGCAAAGCATGGACCGACGAGGAAAAAATAATGCTTCTATTACAAAAGATAGGAACTCAGGAGAATATGGAATACACAAACTTTATTTTACCGAAGAAACCTGAAGACATTTCGTTTGACGAAACAGTCGAAATTTTGTCGAAAATTTTTGGAGAAAGGGAAAGTTTGTTCTATACATGATATAAATGTTTAAATATCGTAAAAGAAGAAAACGAAGACTTTGTTACGTACGCTGGAAAAGTTAACTCACAATGCGAACGATATTAAAGATTTCAAGGAAGACATGTTTAAATGCTTAATCTTTGTACAAGGGTTAATGGCACCGAAAGATAAGTTCTAAGATTCTCACAATGTTGGATCAAGATGCAGAAATAACGCTACAGAAAGTGTCGGAGAATGCCAAAAATTGATAAACATTAAGAGAGATAATGTTTGTATTCATAAAGTTAAGCAACAGGCCTACGCAAAGGGAAAACCATACTGCGAAGCATGTGGCAAAACTAATCACGTCACAAGTAAATGTTACTTTAGAGATGAAAAATGCTTTGAATGTACAAAGAAGGGGCACAAAGCAGTGATGTGTAGGAAAAAAAGAGACCGAAAGTCCAAAAGGATAAATACTGTAGTAATGAAGAAAGTCACAAAGGATTGCGGTACTAGAAAGTACGTGGACATAAAAATAAATGGACGAAATGTCACTTGTTTACTGGATACCGGAAGTGATATCTCTACAGTAGATGAATATACCTGGGAAAAAATAGGCCGACCAGAGTTACAGAAAACTAAAAAGATTGCCAGAGGCATTTCAGGTAATAAATTAAAATTCAAAGGTGAATTTTTCGCGAAAGTAGCATTTGACGGCATAGTACACAAGACTAAAATCTATGTGATTTTAGGAAAGAATACAAATCTATTTGGTATAGATTTAATCGTGTTATTTAATTTATGGGAAAAGCCCATGAATATGTTTTGCATAAGGATAAATGCGTCAAATGTAGGAAAGTCGAAGCAGACGGAAAAATTCGTAAAAAGCTTAAAAGATAAGTTCACGGAAGTATTTTTGAAGGAACTGGGTTGCTGTACGCAAACTGAAGTAAAGTTTGAAATAAAGGACAACATTAAACCAGTGTTCAAACCGAAAAGGAAAGTTCCCTTTGCATCGTTAGATGCGATAGACAAAGAATTGCAAAGATTGGAGAATAATGGAGTTATTGAAAAAGTGGATTATTCGGACTGGGCGTCGCCTACGGTCTATATAAAGAAGAAGAATAACAAAAGAGTGTGTGCAGATTTTTTGACCAGAATAAACGAATACTTAAAAAATCACAAATATCCACTCCCCAAACCAGAGGGGATATTTTCAAAGTTAAATAGAGGAAAGATCTTTTCAAAGATAGATCTGTCAGTTAAGGTCGAGAAAGAATGTTCAAAGTATTTAACAATAAATACACATAGAGGATTATACAAATTGAAACGTCTACCGTTTGGTTTGAAGGTAGCACCTAGTGCATTCCAACAAATCATGGATACTATGTTATCGGGTTTTGACTATGCAATGGCGACAATTTGATTAAAAGCGAAAGTATAGAAGAGCATAGAACGCATGTCCGCGAAGTGCTTAAGCGAATTAGGAATTATGGGCTCAAAGTAGTACCTGAAAAATGCGAGTTTTGCTTGGACAAGATTGAGTATTTAGGTCAAATTATCGATCGTAAAGGTAGAAAACCTAATCCAAACAGAACTGAAGCAATTAAAAATATGCCTATTCCAGATAATGTAACTAAGCTACAGTCATTTCTGGGGTTTGCGAATTATTATAACATCTACATTCCTAATATGCACGACCTAAGAGCATCCTTAAATAAATTATTGGAAAAAAATAAAAAATGGTGTTGGACGAAGGAATGCAACGAAGCTTTTGAAAAAAAAAATCAAAAAGTGCTTGTTGTAAGTGCATTTTTTTAGTGCATTTTTGATCCGAAGAAAGAGTTAATTATAGCAACGGATGCAAGTGAATACGGCATTGAAGCTGTATTGTTACACAAATTCGCGAATGGCGCAACGAAACCTATCGCACATGCTTCGAGAGCGTTGATTCCAACAGAAAAAATTATAGCCAGATAGAAAAGGAAGCACTAGCTATAATTTATGCGGTAAAAAATTCCACAGCTTTATTTATGGGAGAACGTTTGTGCTGCAAACCGACCATAAACCGTTATTATCAATATTTGGGTCGAAAAAAGGTGTACCGACTTATTCAGCGAACAGGCTACAAAAATGGTCTGTAATTTTGTTAAATTACAATTTCAAAATGAAATTTATTCCCTCTAAAAAATTGCACATGCGGATTGTCTGTCAAGACTGATTCCAAGAAAACCTGTGTTGCTATAAGAAACGGTGATAGCGGCGCTGAAAGAAGAAAAGGAACTAAAGGATGTATTAGTAAACACCGTTAGCGTATTACCGGTAACACCGGAAGAAATTGAAAAAAATGGCGAAAACAGATGACTATATTGCTAAAATGATTAAACAAGTGAAAGGAAATAAAGAAAATAAAGGAGGAAAAGTTTCATCATTTTCAATTTGTAACGAGACACTGATGTATGCTCAGAGAGTGCTAATACCAAGGGTGTTAAGAAAAAGGATTTTAAAAGAAGTTCATCTGAGTCATCCATATATCACGAATGAAGTCCTTAATGAGGAGTTATGTGTACTGGCCCATAATGGACCAAGATATCGGTGGAACAGTGTAAAGGCTGTCACTATGCAGGACCAATAAAAGGAGAATATTATCTAATCATGGTGGATAGTTTTTCCAAATGGCCTGAAGTATATAAATTCAAGCGACCAACAGCGGCAAACACGATAAAGGCTTTAAATGAAGTATTCAACCGGCTGGGGATGCCTAAAACAATCGTAAATGATAACGGTACCATGTTCACAGGATCTGAGTTTAAGAGTTATTGCGAGACGTTAGCTATGGAACACGTAACGACACCTGCATATAATCCGACGTCAAATGGGCAGGCGGAAAGGTTCGTCGATACATTCAAAAGACCCAATCACAATATCAATGGTAATTTATTACCTGCGGAGGTAATGTATGCAAGAAAGATTAGATCAATCTTTGATAGGCTATTACCAAAGGAAAGGGAAAAGACCTTGAGAAAACCAAACTCGGATACAAAATATTTCAAAGAAGGCGATAAAGTTTTCTTTAAAAACTATCGGCCAGGAAAGTGTTTGTGGGAAGACGGAATAGTAAGTTGGAGAATCGGCAAAGTGATCTATATAGTGCAAGGACAGAAGTTTGTCTGCAAAAGACACTTAAATCAGTTAAGACCCCGATTCGTGGAAACCGTCAATAAGGAATATGAGATACCAATGGAGGTATTATTCGATACGTTTGAAATTTAACCACCCGCGAACGTGGAAGTACCGATGGAGGTAACTAATGATTTTCCTGAAAGTGAGGACACAAGGAGAAGAAGTAAGAGAAAAAGAAAGAAAACAAAACACCTTTGCCCAGATCCCAAAATAAAAAAATAGTGAGCAAAATTCCACGAAGAATTTAGCTCGGTGGGAGGTGTTGTAGAGAAACATCCTATCCTACCCCGTAATAGATATGGTCTAGTCTATAAAAGCATACGGAAGCATACATCACTAGACCGAAGCATACGTCACTAGACGGACGCATACGTCATAGGCAGAGATATTTTCTACTTGATCGTTATTCCTGTTACTATACGTTGATTATTCTTGTACGTCTATTGGTTTATTGTACTGTTGTATAATAAATCTCTTCTAATCTATCTTCATTGTAAAGTATTATTCTTGAACTATTCTTTTCCCTGTTATTCCTTCCCGGGATATAACACTTCTCTTCTCCATATGTTAAGAAATTTCCATCATCCATTTCCATATGGGAAGATCGTTATTACATAACAATTCAGAATTATTTTTTGTTGCTAACGAAACTTTCTTGTTTCTTTATACTATGCTTACCTTTTGGGAGGTATTTTTTGCTATTCCAATGCGCATTTTCATTTCGACGTCTGTTGAAACATATTCAAATATCTAAATTGTTGTACTTTCTTGATTTGGGTGTCTGCAGTTCGTAGTCGGCATCTTGGATTTTTCATTTTGCTGAAAACCGTATATTCTGTGTTCCCGCAATTGGTGTTTAGTCCTTTTTTCTCACATCTTTTTATTTTCTTTCACTTGGCGTTTTTCTATACTGTATAATCTCCTTCCTTCTCAATTAGGATTTTCTCCCCCCTGAATGATGGCATGTATAACAACATCGTAAAATCTTGACATTTATTTGACGCTATTATTCCCTGGTAATAACTTTTAGTTCCTCCAAATTCGAAAGAATTCCTACTTTTTCTTCAAATAAGCCCATAAATTTCAATAGGGTTTACGTCAGACATGCCAATACCTAATTTTTACTGTCATCCAAGTATTTTACTGTCATCCAAGTATTTACAATTCGTGTCGTGTGTTTCGGATAATTACTCAGTGACATCCCTAAGCTTTCATACACATTGTTTTAAAGTATTTTTAAGAACACCCAAAATACTGTACTTTCTTTAGGTCTCCTGGTTCAGAAGCAGCTAAAAACCCCTAAAGTAAAATGGGCTCAAATGTAGAGAGTGTATTTTTCGGTTTGTGAGTCTCATTTGATTTCTTCCACACATATTAGGAGTTGATGTGACTACATAATTCTAGTTTGATCCCATCTGAACATAAAAAATAAAGTGTTTTAATATTTCCTCTCATGTTCTTCAAGACTACTAACAGAAGCTCAATCTGCTTTTTAGATGCTTAGCCTTAAGTAAGGAAGCCTTCCATAGATGACAAGCTCAAAATTCTGCTCGATAAAGGCATCTAATGACTGTCTTCATTGATACATTCAACCCTGCAATCTGTACATCATCGACAATATTTTTTGAGGTTAAGTGAGGATTCTTTGAAACAATTTTTTTCCCCATTATTTCAGACAATAACCGTTTTCTGCTAATCTCCCTGTGCTTCTTGGTAATGCACCAATTTTTTTCAATTCTTTTTTCTTATAATCGTTCTACCTCAAGAAAGTTAGCACCCCATTGATGCACGAGGGATTACTGTGAGAGAAAAGTTAAAAGAACAAGATATAAAAGATGTCGAAGAAAAGATAAGAGAATGATGGGAATCAAGGAGATAGAAGATAGTAATTGAAGTTGCACTTAAACGTTTGGAAATTGTATCTATCAGAAGCAAGCATACGGAAAGGAGTTCCACGGGTGAAAAGTGAGAGAAAATATATTGTAGGAGTAGATGTGGCGGTTATATTTGACTGTTTTGACGGTAAAAGTGTGGGACCTATATGCCAATCTAGTAGAACGAGTAAATTCATGTAGTCGCAGTACCAAGGAAAGAAGCTCGCCAGAGCAGAAGCCGTGAAAATATTTGTAGAAAAGATAAAGGGAAGCTAAACCTCATCGGTGAGAAAGTGACTGAGTTCAAGCTGCTAAATTGACGTTGCAGATCATCATTTGGATTTTGTCGAGAACCACAAGATGAATACCAGGAATACCCGACGAAATTTGGCAACAGTACTCAACGCACGGACGAATTGTAGATTTATGAATGTGCAAAATGGTTTCTGACGATAAAAACTTCATGGTCTGAAACAGTGACCTGACCTTCTTAGCGGTAAATATAACTATTGGTTCGATGTAGTCGTTCCACTTGAGGTCGGTTGAGAGAGTGAGGCCAAGGATGTGCAGTGTGTTACTTTCTAAGAGACTAGCATCATTCATACTGATGGAATGTTTTTCTATGGTGGTTAAAGCAGAACAGTTTCATTGTGGAAGCATTGAAGTTTACTAGCGATTTCTTACCAGAATCCATCACATACTGGAGGTTCTTTCCAAGAGCAGCAACGAGGTTCACTTTGTTAGCCTTGGCAGATTTTTTATTAAGACTGGAGTAAATGATGGTGTCATCTGCACAGATGCCTACTTGGGAACTGATTACATCAAGAAGATCATTGAAAAGCGTAGGACCTAGGATAGAGCTTTGAGGTAAGCTCACGTTCGTATGAAAGGATCTGGAAGCAAGCTCGTTGAAACGACCTTCATTTCACTATTTGATAGGAACGATTGGATTTAGTCAAACTTTGAAAGTGTTGTATATCTATCATTTTGCTTGTATGCATCAACATTCTTCATTCGAAGATCCTTGTCAAGTTCAGCAGTTTGCCTTGATTGCAAAATGAATGAGTTATGGTGGTACGTAGCATTCACATGTTGCTATCTTCAAAAGACTTATAGAATATCACAGATATCAAGTCAATACTATTTCATTTTAAAATTAAATGTCAACTTAAGAAAAAAATCATTACATTTGCCATAGAGCTATATTATTTTATAATTTTCATAGTAGATGGCGAATAATTTTGGACTGCACCAATTTTTAGAAAAATCTATAACTGAATATAATAAATTGAATCTTTATAAGTTGTACTCATTTTTGCTCTAGCTGAAAATAGTGTCTTAATAATCCAGCTCCCTAATTTGTAGTTTAACTCTTTGCAATGATATTCTCGTTTGTGTGGTTTACTCATTTTGCAAGGTTCTTGGATTATTCAAAGTTCTTCTCCAGTAATGATGAGTACAAGAGTCATCTTAATTTTCCATATTTTCTATTTCTCCAGTGAAGTTTATATTTGTCTAGTTTTCTTTTAATTATACGCCATTAGTTTTTTTTCGGTCTTTGTTTAAAATTCTTCGATCTGTTTCGCCAGCTTGGACTGGGTGAGTCTTTATTATTATTATGTCATTTTTCATCATATTTCGATTTCTGCTATGGTCGCACTACCAACCAAGTCTGCGTGAAGACCTAAGGCAGGTCATGGCGTGTTGGAATTCAAAGATAAAAACGCTGGTTTAAAAAAAAAAAATGGGCGTAGCAACCGCCCAGCGAAACAAAACATCACTACACTAGAGTATTTTGTTAAAAAAGAAAAAATTGTTGCTACTATCACTAGTCCTTGTAACAAAAAAATAATTGTTAAAAAAAATTAATGGAAAAGAAAAGTTTAAGTATATTAGTGCTGTGAGATTTAAAACAAAAATAATAATTTGTTCGTCCACTGTATATTCAGTTATTTTTTCATTAAAGTCGTCGAAAATAGGGTTATCAAAATAAAATAAATAAAATAAGTAAATAAAATCAATAAATAAATAAATAAAAATAAATATATAAATAAATCCGTATTCTTTCTAAAAAAAGAATATCGTAGAAATTATGATCAAACTGTTTTTCATCGTATTTATTTTCCTGTTGTTTTGTTTTGCTTTTTGTTTTTAAGAAAATTATAATAGTTAAAAAAAATGTTTTGAAATATTGACAGCTAAGAGAAATATGAATAATAAGAAAAGTGATGATTTTAGGATCATTTTATTATTATTATTATTATTATTATTATTATTATTTGGTTTATGTTGTATACACATTTCTTTCCGGATTCCAACCAGAGACCTAAGGTCAAAAATGGCTACGACACTTTCCACTAAATATTTTTTGTAAAAAGATAAAATCTATCATCACATATATTTTTATATAGATAAAACGCTTCGCAGTGTACGAATTGTACTTGTGAGTACAATTTTTTGTATTTCTTTAAATCTCTTCTGTGAATTTGTTTCTCAGCTTTATTTATATTTTAACAGAGTTTTTCTTATTAAAAACCGCCCACTGAATAAAAGAGGGAATAGTTTACGTATAAGCGTGTCAAGGTGAGCCATCAGAGAAAAAACATATATATATATATATATATATTGCGCAAGTAAATAAACATGTGGCAAAATCAATCAATTCAATAAAAGAAAGGAAGAAATAATGATGGGAAATAAAAAGCTTTAAAATAAAAATCCAATTACAATAAATAAAATAAAATAACATCGTCTGTTGAATTATTTTTCTTTCAATTATCATTACGAGAAATAGTCATAAGATTTGGTTAAAAACAAGAAAACAAGGAAATAAGGAAATATAAATACTTAATATCTATGACAAAAGACACTACTTGATTTCAGTGAGAAAAACAAAGAAAGAAATGAATAAATAAATGAATAAATAAATAAATAAACACATACAGTTCCAGTGAAATGAAACGTAGTCCTTCTCCTCCCTCCTCAAGGGATTTAAACGCAGTCACGAATATCAGCCAGTTCCTCCGCTCACCTGACACATCTTTCAAGAAAGAAAGATTGACCTATCTCTATTTACATTGTTCGGACTATTGTCCTCATCTTTACTGCTATGTTTACGACATTTCGGCCTTTGTACGCACCGGCCTTCTTCAGGTGCTAGGAATATAGACGTTGGTTAGTTCCAGTAACTTGACCCGAAGAGTTGTGAGTTCAATACCAGCCTACAGCAGTGGTGAACAAATAACTTAGTGAGTTAAGTTAAAAGAGAGTTAACTATATGGCTATCAGAAGTGGCATCGCATAAGAATGATATACCCCAGTGATCGTAATAAAGTGTTCGGCCCTAAATTATTAGCACCTGAAGCAGGCCGAAGCATACAACGACCGAAAGTAAAGATGAGGACAATAAACCGAACAATGTAAATAGTGTAAATACTACCTCATTTCAGAAGTATAAACAAATAACCTATCTCTTTTCTCCCTAATATGGTCTTGTGATGGACGGACACACACAACTCTAATAATAATAATAATAATAATAATAATAATAATAATAATAATAATAATTATTATTATTATTATTATTATTATTATTATTGTGTGTTCACACCAGTCATATCTTGTGGCTTTCAAGTCTACTCAATACGTGGATATTGCTGGTTTAAAAAAAATGTGAGAACGGTGCAATTGGAAATCGTGTGAGAAAAATATACTATGAATCAGATCAATTGATATTTCTGACATTGACATATATTTGTAGCGTGGTCATTGGTAGATTAAAAAATGATGTGTGTCAACTTATAAATGACAAATCTCGTCATTCATGGTGATCAATTGATGATCATCTGCCAACCAAAATGTAAATTCTTATCAACATGTAAACCAAATTTGATAAATATCAAGTCTAGCAACGGCGAGAGTGTCAGTGACAGGTTTTATTTGCAACGAATAAGAATGACAATGAGAATTTTTGGTTAATGCTTTGAAAAAGGAAAAACGACATTATCTAATAACAAAAATACTTACTTTTTAAAAACAGGAAACATACTTTAGCATGTATAGACATCGCATTTATCCGTTTAAAAGTCGACCCACTAATTTTCGAATAATTTTTTTTATAAATATTCGAATTTCTTTGATAAATTATTTTCAATAATTAATAATTTTTAACAAGTGAAACCGACAATGATTAATCTAAGAAATTCACATTAGAACTAATAAAACTAGAGTACGTAAAAAAATGCTACGTATCAGGTGATTAAAATCAATTAAGATATGGCTATATAATACTACTTGCTAAGGCACCTTTGGCGTGGTTTAATGGTTAGCAAGATTAGGATCATAACAAGTGAGTTCGATTCACACTGGGTGCTCCATACTTTCATCTTTGTGTCACATCTAAGCTGCGCTTAGGAAATTGCTGTATTAATGCTTGCTTCTAATCGGTCAAATCGATAAAGCAGCGGCCATACTAGGAAATGTTTTTGAGAGAATGGTATATGAGTTCAAATTTCAATGGCTT
The DNA here is from genome assembly GCA_037127315.1 of Ascarosepion bandense. Taxonomy (NCBI): domain Eukaryota; kingdom Metazoa; phylum Mollusca; class Cephalopoda; order Sepiida; family Sepiidae; genus Ascarosepion; species Ascarosepion bandense. The sequence goes on from JBBBDQ010001709.1 coordinate 423,841, forward strand.
GTTTTCTGTATTCCCACTCGATCCACACTACTAACGATGGTGGAATTAAAACTTGTCATTTAAAACAGCATCAAGACAAATGAAATTAGATGAAGGAAATATCAAACAATTCAAAAGATTGAAAAGGGCTTCCTGAGTTTTTTGGAAATAAACAGAGAATATTGCCCCCTGCATTTGTTAATATCCAAATGAGAAATGAAACCATTTTTGTTTCTGTCCCAAAAAAGCACACGATTATTTTTACACTTATAAGAAATTAATTAAAACTTTCAATTTCAGTATTTATTTAAGAAATATATGCCGTGTGAACTTGCAGATAATTCAATCTCACGTTAGCAAAATCACTAATTTCTTTTAAATTGAATCGATCAGTTTTTCAAACTTTGTATAAAATTGCATATGAAGAGATACAAAGAGTTCGCTTAGATTTTTATGATAAATTTTACCAAATACAAAGCTCTTGAGCCAGTCAAGGTAGTGGCTAACATTCAAAATGGTAATGATGAATGGTGTGTGTGATATGAATGTGGCAGGAACTAAGTATGATGAGTATAAAGAGAAATTTTTTCCATTTATACTCATCATACTTAGTTTCCTGCAAGATATTTCACTAAGAAACATCGTATCTTACTGAAAGCACAACATGACTGGAAAAAATATGATAAAGCTAAATGTTTTCAATAAACATTTTTAAATGATGCAAAATTTAATCAAACTTGTGAAAATACCCTAAAGAAAGAAAGAAAAAAAAAAGCCTGCAATCAACTCCGACGAAAATGAAACATAGATGAAGCTGTAATATAAGTTATATATTTATATATTTGTTTTAGGAAAATATGTTGATCATAGAAAGCACGTGTAAAAATCAATATAGAGCTAATATATTTTTGAAATTAGTTAGGTTTCCATTGATGCTGTGATAATTTGTATTTACGCTTAAATCTAAAATTCTTGAAACAAACAGCAGTGTAATAGATGAGCACATAATAATAATACACTTGCAAAAATATACATAATACACCACAAAATACACTTGCAAAAAAACAAACCTTTTACGAACTCGCTCCAAAACCAGTGAAGGCGATCGTTACGCACAATGGCTTGTCACTTGTTATTTATAGAATTTTTACCCTAACCACAGATAAATAATTAAATTGTAGAACTCCCTTCCGTTTATTTGATTCCCTGATAGCCGCTATTTCCAAAAATATAAATGCAACGTCAACTGCCATTTTCTATCTTCTTGAATTCCGTTCATCTTTTGTCCTTTCTTCAATAACCCTTGAACCCAAGTATTCTCTCACTGTAACACCCTACACAAACAAATAAATAAAGGGAGACTAATCTGTGCGTTGTGGTACAGTGGATATCGGCTCGGAGCGAGAAACCGGGGAGCCGAGTTCGAATTCCAGTTGAATCCATTGTATTCACTTACGCGCAAATACCCTTGGGAAAGGTATTAATCCGTCTCTTCCTTCCAGTTATGGGTTAAATAGCAGGACAGATTGGGTTCTATAGCCTTGGTCGGCAACCAGTCTACCGCAGAAAGCAATGGCAACCTACTGCGGGATAACCTTCTGCCCAGTCAGTTTCGAGACATGATCGCCCAAGCGTGTATCACGTATGGCACTTAACTGACTGAATCTGTGATACAGATCTTTTAAAACTTCACAAGCAACACATTTTAAAAGATTTTAGTTTACTTTATAATTCTTCTTTATAATGATCTACAAATTCGTTCTTAAACAAATTCTAACTGCATTAAATTTTAAAGTTAATGTTACTTGTATTTCTACGAATCCCTAATTAATAGGATTCAGGCGTAAAATGATTTTTGAATATCTATCCTTACATTTTAGAAAATATATGTCTTGTAATAAACTATGAAAATGTCTATGATAGAAAAGAAACGGAATTCAAAAGATTCATAATATGTTAAATTTCTAAAATGAAATATTTCTATATCAAAATATATGAAAATTATTTCTAATAAAGATTTTATTATTTCACAAATGTCCTTATGTGTAGCAACTGAAAATCTTTTTATTTCCTTTCCTCTTTCAATATTGATGTCATTTTCTTTTCATTTTTTAAATATTATTTATTTGCAAATTTGGTTGGAAATTGTTTCATTCTTCAACTTAAAGCATTCTTGTGGTATTGCGCTAACATAATTTGCGCTGCTATTTATAGTTTTTACTGTCTTCTTCTTCTTCTTCTTCTTCTTCTTCTTCTTCTTCTTCTATGTGCTGTGTCTCTTCAGGGCGTTAGCCATCAGGGATCTCCATAGTGTTCTGTTCTTTACAAATCTTAATAAATCGTGTTATCTATCAAAAACCTTGCTCCACCATCCATTTACTCAAAATCGATAAGTAGATTATGCGCTGTTTTTCTCTTTTTCTCAGTCTGTCCTTTGAGTATCAAACTTTCCAAGCCCTCTTTCTACATTATATGCCCTAGAATATTCAGCTGTTTCTTCCTGACGTTAAGTATGTCCTTTTTGCCTTCATTTTCTGTAAAACTTTTTCGTTGTTCACATATTCGATCCATGATATTCTCAGTACCCTTCTGTAAAACCTTGTTGCTGTTGCTTCAAGTTTCTTCTTCATTTGTGAGGAGATTGTCCAACATATACTGTCTTATAAGAAGACTGATATTACATTACAGTTCAGTACTCTTTTCTTTGTTTCTAATGAATAATTTGTTTTTTAGAACTTTACTTAGCTTTTGGAAGGCATCTTTCGCAATGAACAGATCATTATAATAGAGATACATGGGGCTAATTTTTTTAATAAAAGTTATATTTCTGAAAATTAATATGACAAATGAAAATATTAGAATGGACTTAGCTAAACAGACTTTCTTCGTCAATAAGGATATTGAGTGCGTGGCAGTGTGGGATTGTAACATTTGCCTTTCGTGATTATTGAACAGATCAAAAGAAAATTGCTGTCTTATTCCGTGTTTAATTACAACGAATACATCACATAACAATGCCACTAATAAATGATAGGCAGTGAAATAATAATTATTATTATTATATATTGGGTGACTGTTGACTTAAAACTTTGATACACATAACAAACAAACTTCAGTCAAAATTACGTAAGCAAAAGTTCGCTTGCTCACATTTAATGACTTCAACAAGTTAAATATTAATCAATAAAATCTAGATTTTCGCTTGTTGAATTCCGTGACGTTTAGATTATTGTTTTCTCAATACAATGATAACGTGGAATGTGACTCCGTATTCGACCATGTATTAACGCAATATCTGTATTTGCATTAATTTAGCTATCAAAATACGAAGTAAAACATGATTCACATAGAATGAATTAGGCCATACAACCCTTCCTGGGTGGATAAAATTTTAATGTGAAAAGAATGGTCGAAAACGCGAAAAAGATGATCTTGTCTGAATCTGTTCTAAAGCAGAAAGACATTCTTTCTCTCTCTCTTTCTCTCTCGAGGGGGGAGGAGGAGGAGGAGGAGGATGTGGAGAAGGAAGGGCTATTCGAATTTTAACGGGAATTGTGTCCTCAGTTTGGCAGATTCATATTCTTTGATAGCCATTTTGAGTCTGACCATCTGGAAAGTCGTGAAAATGATATTCTGAATCATGGTGAGAAGAGGTTGTGGACAAAAAAAGAAAAGAAAAGAGATCGAGAATTTTGAAAGTATTTTATCTATTGCACACAGAATGATGGTAACGCTGATGAATATGTCAGTAATCAATATTTGATTCTATCTTTCTGAATTTTAACAAGAGTTAAAAATTTAAAAACTGACTTTTGTTATTTTTTATTTTACCTTTTGAGTTTCAGCCGAATTTGGTGTTAAAGTTTACGTTGGTTACGTCAGCGGCGTTTGGAGAATATTGAATAAAATGAGATTGCGAGACTTCACACACACACACACACACACACACACACACACACACACACACATGAAAAAACACGCACATACGCATACAAACATGTACACACAAAGAAATATGATTTATTTAAAGAAAGGAGATTAATTTAAAAGGTATATTGATTTAATGTAAACCTGTGTTGATCATTTTTAAGGTATATCATCAAGGCAACTGTAATTTGAAATTAACCCTATTTCAATGATGTCGTCTGTAAATATACTCGTGCATACGCATATATATCGAGAATAAATGCATTACTTTTTCATTTAAAGTCATGGCGAAAGGTAAAATAGTAGTCAAAGCAACAGCAGCCGCAGAAAGTATGCCGTTTCAGTAATAGTCAGTGTTTATCGCAAGAAATTTTAAAAATACGCTTTGAACGGCCAGGAAATATCACTTGTATTTACAAACATTTTTTGGGAAAAAAAATGGAAAAAAAAATTAAACATTTTATGAAGAGCTTCAAAAAATAAAATAACTAAAAAATGTGCCTGTAAGAAAAACGTTACTGTGTGACGATAGAGAAAATTTGGAGGGAAAAGAGAGAGAGAGACAGAGAATCGGATAGAGAAAAAGATATATATAAAGTGTGTGGGAAAGAGCGGGAAATGGGGGATAAATAGAGCGTGAAAAGGAAGTGAAGATGTAAACTTCCAGGAAAAGATGGCCGTTTCTTCTTTGTTTCATATTACGTGACTGGTATAATGAAAAGGAACAAAACAGCGGCAAGAAAGGAGACGAAAAAGTAAGAGGTCATAGAAGGGACATAAATATGTTGCCATAATAGAAGAAGAAGAAGAAGAAGAAGAAGAAGAAGAAGAAGAAGAAGAAGTGCATGTGCATACAAAACCTATTACGAAGCCACTGATTTGTGCCTATAAAATTCTCATATTCAAAAGCCAAAAATACCAACTCAATTAAATCAGTTTTATTATTTAACCAAGAAAACAATCATCAATAAAGCGAATTGAATGTTTCAGTTAGCCAAAAACACTCTGGTATAGCGGGCAGGCGAAAATGTTCTGTTCCTTCTGAGGACCGAGCAAAACTCCTCTTTCAAGAAATACCTCAATATGACTACTCCAGGCGATACCAGGACCCAAGTCACCAGTAAATTCTTGAACATAAATCACTAACAAACACTGTCATTTGTAATTAAAGATTGAGTTGAAAGAAACAGGACATTACAAAATAAGTAAACACCTATAAGATTGATAAAAAGAAGATAAACATAGGTAAGTAAACAACACAAATAGAAAGAGAAAACAAGTGCCAAATGGTGGTGGGGAAAGAATTATGCCATTCGGACAGAACTTTTCTTTAAGGGATGAAAAAAATCACAGGAGTTTGCATAATTAACATTGAAATCTTGATTTTCTTATGGCCAATAATACTTAAGAAATATTACAAGTGATTAGAACAGTGATTTTTGAAAAGTGTGTCGCGAAAAACTTGACTTGCAGATGTCAGTGAAAGCCTGGTGATATTTTTTAAAAAATGCGAAGAAAAAAATTAAGAATAAAATATATCAAATTTCAGTTTTCATACTTGACCCTTAGTTTAGTGTTTTTAATTTAAAAAAGAACAACTATCATTTCCGAAGTTGTTCCGTTTATTCAACTTATAAATATTGAACTTTTTTTTAATTTCTTAAAATGATAAAAATATAGTAAACTTTTCAAACGTTTCACAAAACTTATAGTGCGTCTTAGAGATTTTACTGTTTGTTTACTGTATTGAAATTACTTGGAAACTGTTGTATTATATTGTAGTGTTTTTCATGATGAAATCGGTTAAATTCTCTAAAAGTTATTTGATAAAAATAACTGATTAATTTTTGCATTAAAAGCAACAACTCGAAAACTCGAGAAAAGAATTCTAATCAAATTTGCAACACCTACAACAAGAGTTTCTTAAAAGAGTTCGTGTCATCTGATAGTGTTGTCTGACCACAGACGTAGATAGAAGCCAAAAAAAAAAAAAAAAAAATTCGATAAAAGAAGAAAGTTGTTGGCAGAGCTAAAATGCTGGGCACTAACATTACCAGACATCAAATATGAACGATGGCGGTCACAAGCAGATAGTCGAGAAAGGATAAGAGAAGAAAGAAAGAATGAGGTGAAAAAAAGGGTGGGTGAAGCACAAAAAAGAGATGAAATAGGAAAAAAAATTACTTCTCACCCCCACCACACATGTGAATGAGAATAAAAGAAAGAGCCAGGAATGTATTACATTTCATCACAATAATCTTTTACCTTTGTTTGTGTGCTTTATATATTATCTAATACAAATAAATAAATAAATCTACGCCATCTTGCTTATGATGGGTGCCTACCGTAGATTCAAATTTATTAGTTTACACATTCAAACCAAGTGAGTTCAATTTTCACGAAGCATTGTCTATGTTAATTTTGTGTCAGTCTAACTTGACTTCATATATACCTGAAATCCCACCATATAATGTTAACAAGCTAGTGACGTAAGCATATTGCTAATGTAGTGGATTCGATCGTCATTGCAAGACTACATTAAAAATATGAATAAATCATAAATTATTTATTAGCATAGTGATAGAGCTTATAATGTAGGAAAATATTTAAATTCTATTAACACAATAAGCAAACACAGAGAAATATGAAGCAAATGATTCTGACGAGGTATATTTAGATTTAACGGTCTCGATATAATGTTATTTGAAATAGTGAATAATTAAATGTACAGTTCTTTTGGTATGTAAACTACTTTAGTTTTCTTTCTTTCGCCATACGGTCAGTTTTAAACCCACTAGAGTTACAGGGTGTAATCGATTTATATTCATTCCTTGGGTTACGTTATCTGCAGGGGTGTGCAGTAATATGAATCTATTTTCGGGGTGTATGATGAAATTTATTTGGCCTTGAAAAATATGACGTTATCTGTTGATTGCATCAGATTTTTATCACACCCAGACACTATTGTCGATTAGTTGTTCTACGGCCATTGTCTGCGATGGACTTTACTTCAAGAATAGGTACGACAATTACAACGCTGCACGAACACACTAGCAAGCCCTACAAAGTGATCGCGGATATTGTTAGTGTCAGCCTTTCAATTGTCAGTTGTATCATCAAGGCGAAGAAAGAAACTGGAAACGTAAAGGAAAATTCCTTCGGAAGAGAAAAACAACGGCAAGGGGACGATGTATACGTGATCAGGGGGGAAAAAGTGAAAGATCCCAGGAAGGCATTATTCGTTTTGTTTCAATTAATTTGCACAAGAACGTAGCTGTTGTGTAGATATTTAGCTTACATTAGTTTGACACAAGGCCACAATAGTTAGACCACCGATTCCTCTGAAGATGCAATTGTATAAGTTTACTTTTTGGTATAGCAAAATCCAAATTAAAGATTGTGATCGGAAAATAGTGCCACCCTAACCCTTATTGGCAGGAGGAGATTGCATACCTTGAAAATCGGCATTCTAAATACTGTTTTTACCCCAACTATAACAATGACTCCTGGCACTCCTGAAAATATTGCTCAACGTTTTCACCCACGTCTTAGTCTAATAGAGAGCCATTATAATGGTGTACGTAGTTAAGATCGAACTCAGTTCACAAAATAATTGGTTTGCGAGACAAACTTGTTAATCATGAGATTGCAGTAAGTTTAACGACCAGTGATCGCATAATCTATATGCTACCATTTACTGCATAAGAAGATCTGTAGATAAAGAAAGAGAAAGCAGAGTAAAGAGGCGGCGGTACTTGTAAACATGGAGATCCACACGTTCACTCGAAGAAGATTATAAATATGACAAACAAAACTGAGTTCAAATCCGCGTATGGAGGAGACAGACGAAATCGATTCCCATGGAAATCGAAGTGGAAGAAAGAAAGGAAGTTGAACAAGAAGCGAAAAGAAGCGAGAATGTGGGGAAACCGGAAGAAAGGATTGGTATAATGGGGAGACGAGAGTCTAACGAGTAAAGTAGATTTGTGACAGTTCATTGATTCGTCTTTCGGCTGCCAAGAGAAATAAGGAACCATTGCGTTTCCTGCAGTCTTCTTCTCCAAAGCCAATTCTTCGGAGTTGGATTCTTCTCGTCTGACCCAATTCATCAGTAGTCTAGAGAATCCTTTGATTATACTATGGTTATTTTCGAAAGACGTGACACAACTCGGTAAAAAAAAAAAAAAAATGATAAAGCAAATCGCATTTATTCCTCCACATTTATTCCTAGAAAAGCGGGGTTAATTGAATTGTCAGAAAAGAAAGTAAAATATCAAGAGAAAGTACGAGAAGACACGTCGCTGATTTCCTGGTTGGATGAGGATGTTTGAATCATACTTTATTTCTTGTGATACATCGGGTCAAATCAATTCTCTGGTGTTAAAAAATGTTACCGAAGTATATTGCCAGGTCATATAATTTGGATCTCTGGATTTTCTATACATATTAAAAAAAAAAGAATACATGGCCAATGCATAGATTATACCATAACGAGATACTTTTTTGGAATATCCTTCAACATAAAATGTTTATTTTTTTATTATACGTGAGAGTGCTGAAAAGTGTTTGTCCCAACCATCTTTCCAAAAAGTTACCAAAAATTGAAGATGTAATTTTTAAAAATTCTATGTTGGTCGGAATAGAAATTTTTCAGCATTCACCCATTTAGTTAATATTTAATATGTTTCATGTATATGAGCACGTACTAAAAAGCATTTTTCCAGTGCAAAAGCACGCTCGCTAAATAAAAATGAACGCACTCAGAGAAAACTACAAGTAAGTAAGTACAAGTAAGCGAAAAAAAAAAACATCCAATAGGAAAACTAGTCGGAGAACAAAAACATTTATTCCGTTCATGCATTAAGCAACATAGCAGCACTGTGAATTTTGGGTATCTAAAAAAAAATACAGGTGAATTATTATCATTAATCATCAATGATACTAATTCACCAGCAAAATTTAAACTGCAGAGAACCAGTGTCGTTTACGAATTTATATGTCCTTTGGAGAATTGTGTCCCTCAACTATCCAAACTAATAAACAATTACATTGGCTAAATCACCACAAAATTGACGAGAAATTTATCATCGCACCTTTCTCACAAGAGTTCCATCCGATCTCATTAAAACACACATCGAGATCTTCCAGGTCGTATTCGAGATGTAGTTGTTGATAATACATACATAATAGCATCATTCACATGAAAAGAAGATTAAAAATAATGGAGGTATTACTAATAAAAAAGACAAATCCTACACTTGATAACATCAATTATGAACATGGTAACAATATGCTTACCGTGTTCGGAACTTAACATACACAAGACTCTATATGCATAAACTTTACTCATGTTTGTTTATTTACAAGTAAAACAAAATTAATTCTTGATAATGACTAAAGGTATAGCCGAAAGCGCTCGAAAGTACAAAACCATGGGACAGTTCTTATATAATTTAAGTTCTGAAAAGAAAAGAACATATACAAACACATGAAAAATTATATAAAAACTTAATGATAATAACTTCTCCGTCATTTTTAATGAAACCTGTATAAAAGAGAATTTGTTGCTCAAATACACAACATATGTGTGTGTGTGTGTGTATATATATATATATATATATATATATATATATATATATATATGAAATGATTTGTTTGAACATTATTTTTGATCGATACTCGTATTGAAGTAAATATTCTGTTTATAATCAAACAGTATTTTATATTTATATATAATAATCAGGCCGGTAGAAATAAATATATAATACTGTTTGATTATAAACAGAATATCTACTTAAATACGAGTATCGATCAAAAATAATGTGCAAACAAATCATTTCAAATTGTCAGTTGTTTATAACCAATTTCGTTAATCTTCGTTATATATATATATATATATATATATATATATATATATATATATATATATATATATGCACACATTCGATATATCAAGTGCACTTCAAGATACCGTCTCTTGTGTTGAATGACATTGTATTTAATGTGGGCTTCATATTTTGTATAATAATATCATCTCGGGATTTGAGTCTTTCATTGCATTCGATGTTGTAGAGTATTTTTGTTTGTTTTGTATATATTTTTTTATTTCACCCCAAGTAAAGCAATAAAGCCACTTATTCAGTGGTTTGAGATTTCATTTTTGCAACTGAAGGCTGTTCATCATGTTTTAAATGAATAAATTAATATATAGTATTATAGTAATTAATATTTATTTCTTTAATTTCAGATATATGAAGATCGTCATGGGTCATAAATAGAATATAACCCTAAAAGAGAAATTGTAAAGTCATTGCGTGGCGGGTACCAACAATGCAGTTTGTGAAGAAGTTAAAGAAAGTTGAACAAAAAAAAAAAAAATTAAAACATTGACAAGGTAAAAACAAATAAAAAGGACTGAGCAGCAAAAAAAAAAAAGGTATTTAAAGAATCTGATGTTGTGATTGAAAACAAAGAGAAAATGCAGATTATTAAGAATATTGGGCAATATGGTTGGGTAATATGACTGGGCAATATGATTGGTGAGTGATAGTCGTCGACAGTAGTAAATGTCTTTCAAGTTCAAGATTATATTTATGCAAGTCAATGCCCCTTCATATTATGCAAATATGCTTATTGCACACCTTCCCACCAAAAATTGTTTCAGAGAGACCAGATTGTAATGGTTTCCAATGAAACGAAATACTTGTCGTTATTAAAAGTATTTGTATATGAGAAAGGGGTGTGCGTTGTAATGTAATTAATATCGACTCAGAATGCGAAACCGGAGAGCCGAGTTCGAATTCCAGTTGAATTCGTTGCATTCACTTAAGTGCAAGTATCTTTAGGAAAAGTATTAATTAATCTCTTCTCCCTCCAGCTATGGGTTAAATAGCAGTACAGATTGGTTTCTATAGCCTTGGTTGGCAAACAGTCTACCACAGAAAGAAATGGCAACCAACCGCGGAAAAATCTTTTGCCTAGTTAGGCATGGATTGAAAGAGACATGAAAGCTCATGCGTGTATCACGTATGGCACTTATTGATACGAGAATGGAAAACATGATTCAAATAAACATTCCTTGAAAGCAAGAACTATAAGAATCTAAACTTCTTCTTAACCATTTCACCTCAAACAATGTAACAAAGCCATCAAAGTAGGAAGCTGAAATAGCATTCCACAAGCAGTAGGTGACAAAAGAAAAAAAGAAAAAGAAAGAAACTGTTAGCAAAGAACTTACGGCTACATCAAGTTATTTCAATTATAAATGAGATCTTGCTGTCAATCCAGTACTGTAAAATACAGTAGAAAAATAAAACCAACAATATTTCAATGAATGAAATATTGATGAAAGTTATAGAATATCATGTTGCTCATGCAAGATAATAATTTATTCTCGTATATAGGATATCGTGCTAAATATATATTTGAGTGGCCTATATCTTTTGAATTTATTTATTATTATATTTTATATTATTACATTACCTGACATTTCAAAGCAAATTGTCATTCTTTTTAATAAAGATAAAATTATTATGATCTGAAATTCACGCAGTATATTGTTTATAAAAATATGTATCCTGGAAAATTTTCAGCATCAATGAAAAATCTTTTGAGTTGCATAATGAAATGTGAAGCAATGTAGATGAGATTCATAATTAACTCTCACATTTGAAGTTAAAGGTTAAATGCTTTTTATCATTTGTTGAATTAAATTTCCTTTTTCTCAGTTAGATTGGTTTCTATCGACCCAGCACTGGAAAGAGACTTCTCGCCTCACGCTCTAACACTCAGTTATTTAAAAAATGCCAAGTCTTCAGTAACATATCAACCAAATGAATAGATTACTCTTCCAATTTACAGTCGCTGTTAAACTATTCAGTAAGTAGAATGTCCATGATTTATGGATATGCTTCTTGTATTCAGTACAAAAATTGTTTTATGTTTTGTTATTTGCAAGTGAAACCAATTTCAAAGGTACTGTTTTATTGTTTGTTGGTGTACCGTTAGCCAATGAATGCTACCAAAGTTAAATCTTACAGTGAACAAAAAACAAAAAAAAAAGGAAAAAAACGAAACAAACTAGCACATGTAAACAACTATGGTCGTCAACGATCAAATGTACTTTATAAATAATGGCGTCTTTTAACTCACTACACACGGACTAAGACTGGAGTCCAGCTTTTACAACAATGATTTTCTTTTGAAATGAGAACTATAACGACCAGGTCTTTAGTAACAATTTGCATAATCCCTTTCGAAGTTGGAAATTCATTTATGTTTTGACGAAACTCCGAGACCAGAACGAGGTAATCTATCATTTCTGTGTAGTCTGTCCTCTAAATGAACAGGCCGCAAGTGCCCTGGCCTATTTTCCCGCTGTGCTTCGCCATTCTAGTAGGATAATGCAATGTTGTCACTATCAATAATAATTCTGTTGAACTAAATCTAGGGACTGGGCATCTGATCGTTGGAATGTTTACACCAGCCGAGCAGCCGGCGTTCATATATAATAAGACACAGACAGCAGCAGAATAAACCTGAATGGCTGATCCTTACATGTAATGCAAACGGGTAGGGTGGAGCATTGCAGACTGAGCATATTAATTTCCCCCCCCCCTGCTCTTCTCACACTGTCCAGTTCTATCATTTTTTTTTTACTTCCTTTCTTTTACTTCCCTTTTCTCGTTTTTTTTTTGTAAGTTTAATGTTATTTCTTTTCCATCTGATTATTTCTGTTTGTTTTTTCTGTCTTTTTCTATCGTTTACTTCTCTCGTTTTAGCTTTCTTTCTTTCTTTCTTTCTTTCTTTCTTTTATACACTCACGTTTCAACAGATGCACAGTAAACTTTTCGGCATTCAAACTTGGGAGATATTACGCATGTGCACGCATGTGCACTCGCCTCAAAATACATCTATTAATGTATGAACAGCTATCTTGGTGGAATTTTGTTTCCTTTTGGAAATTAAAAAACACGATTCAGCTAGTTATCATGAACATTTTTTAAAAAATCATTTCACCCTGAGGAAGGTAACAAAGCTATTAAGACGCAAAGAGATACTGAGTGTGAAATAATAATGAGAAGAAGAAGAAAAAGATCACTATTAAGAAGAGAGAACAATAAAATAACAGAAAATAAAATGACAAAAGTTAACGATTGAGATTGCATTTCAATTTTTGAAAATCAAAGTTGACTGGGATGCCAGAAGCAAGAAGTGCGAGAAATGAAACCGTCAGCATAGAACTTTCGGTTATACCTAGCTTATTTCAACCGTAAATTGATGAGGCCTTAATGCCAGTCTAATTAGTTAACTTCCATACATGAGAAACGCTTGGGCGATCATGTCTTTTTCAATCCATGACTGACTAAGCAGATGATTTTCCTGCAATAGGTTACCATTTCTTTCTGCTGAAGATTGGTTGGTAACAAAAGCTATAGAACCAAAGCTGGAGGAAGAAGAGATGGATTCATACCTTCCAAGGATATTTCACGTGGAATTTGAACTCGAGTCTCCGATTTCTCACTCCGAGTTGATATCCAATGCACCACAACACATATCCAATCTATTACTGAGCTTAGATTAATAAGGTATCATAGAGAAAAGTTCATCAGAAAAATTATGATGAAAATATTAGGTTGATACAAAAACAATGGCCACTCAAAATGTTGGATTTTGAAGAGCCATTTTAACATAGCATTCACGGTATATATTAGGTGAATTTTGGTATATATAATAATGTATGCTCTTTAATAACTTTAACTTATTTTCAGACAAATATTCTTGATGTATAGAAGCCCTTAATTTATGAACATGGCAAAACATGATCTTCGCTTACTTTTGTTGCACAAGTTCAAACTTGAGCACAATGCCTTTCAAACTTCTGCCAATATCAACAGAGCATAGAGAGATGAGTGTCTACGGCTATATCGTGTTGAATACACCGATCACCGAAGTTAAGCAACATCGAGTCTGGTCAGTACTTAAATGGGTGACCATTTGGGAATACCAGGTGCTGTAAACGTAAGGACCAAGAATGGTCCACCGGTCCTCCAGGTTTGGGGGGTTGGGTGTAGGGCTAACAACCTTGTCCCGTAAAAAAAAGTTTGTTACAGAAACAACAACAAAAAGTTGATGCCCTATGCACCATTGGGGGTGATGAATAAATGATGATGATGATGATGATGATAGAGAGATGAGTGTCTTGAAGATGTAGAAGGTAGAGAATCGTCATGCAGTTGTTGAGCAAAACCCGTGTCAAAGGAATGTCTCAGACGTTTTGTGCCAGTACTGCAACAGTCTCACGCCATTTGCAGAATATTAGCAAGGTGAAAAAGCTCGATAAATGAGTTCCTCATGATCGCAATGAAATGCCAAAATTTAGGCGTTTTGGAGTGTGCTCGATGCTCTTTCTGCGTAACACCAATGATCTCTTTCTTGACCGAATAGTCACTTGTGATAAAAACTGGATCCTTTATGATAAGCCTAAACGATCAGTTGGCTTGATCGTGATGAGTCTCCGAAGAATTTCCCAGAGCCAATGTTGCATCAGTAAAAGATTATGGTGACTGTCTGGTGGTCTGCAATTGGTATTATCCACTACAGCTTTCTGGAAGCCAATCAGAGCATTAATGCAAAGCCTTACTGCAATCAACTTGCTGAAATGCATGCCCGCCTGCAAAACATGAGACCTGCATTGGTTAATCGATGTGGTCCAATTCTGCTCCACGATAATGCGTGGTCACATGTTGCAAGAATGACGTTCCAAAAACTCACAGACTTGGGATGCGAGAGTTTAATACATCATCCAGGTTCTCCTAATCTTTCGCCTGCGGATTATTATTTTTAAGCACTTTGGCACATTTTTGAATGGTAACATTTTTAAGTACAAACCAGAGGTGGAATCAGCTTTCAAAGATTTCGTTGCATCATAGTCAATAACTTTTTATCAACGTGGAATAAATAACCTCGTCGATCGATGGCAGAGGTGCATGGATGCTCAAGGTTTGTATTTTGACAAGTTTCAACATTTCTATAGTTAAATTTTCAAGAATAAGATTATGTTTTTGAAATCGGTCATTTTTTTTTTTTTGGTAAAAACCTAAGATTTATAGAAAAGGCACAAGGAAGTAGCGTTATGGTGGTGGAAAAGTAAGTGAAACTATGATGCCAGGTCAGCGCCTATAACAATGCAGATTCGTCTTTCAATTTTATCAAGAATCTCTAAATACACAGTAGAACAGGAATATGTGCTTGTGTGCGCGCGTGTGAATATGTACGAATAATAGTAATTATACATGTATATTCATATGACATACAAGTACTACCACTGCCTCACTATGAAAAAACTCGAAAAATGTTTTTTTGAATAATTTAAATATCATCTCTGAAGTTAAATTTTGACTTTGTTTTAAAGTTAATACTAAATAGAAAAGAAAAGTTTCGTATAGAAATAAAGTTTTTAGACATTCTTAAAACATTGTTATAATCACTCATCACTCATTGAATCACCGAACCACCATTATTGGCGAAAAATATAAACACCAAATATTTAAAAAAAAAACTCTTTAAAAGTTAATATTTGACCTAGAGATTTATTTCAAATTAAATTAATAAATTTAAGGATTAATTAACTAAACTTGCTTATTTTTTTCTTAAAACATCGAGAAAATAACGTTTATTTATGCAACGTTTATTTATTTTAGCCGTGAGTTGTTATCAAATTCGTACTACAATTTCATAGGTTAATAAAGTAGCCTGTTATACGTGACTTTTAAAAAGGTCCGAAAATATTTTTTAAAAAGTGGAAGGAACAACGATGAAGAAATTGGTATAGTCTATATTTTACAATGATTTTACTTTGACCTTATACACATTTTGTATACTTACTAAGATTAATAATATTTTATTATAGCAGAAATACAAAAAAATAAATTAATTAAAAACAATGAATATTTTTCAGCTTAATTAATTGGTTTATTCTTAATTTTTTGCTTGCCTGTTTGATGCCATAAAATATCTAATTACTCCGAATTTATTAATTTAAAGGAAGTTTTGTAGAGGAAAAGAGAAAAATAAATGATAAAGACTTATTGAATTGATACTATTCGTTGATTGCACCGACAGAATTATTATTTCTTTTTTGAGCATCGTTTAAAAATTTCTTTTTTGAGCATCGTTTAAAAATAATCTAACAAGTTTTTTTTTTTGTTTTAATCATTTTAGTCCCAAGCAAGGCTGCCACTGGTGCGCATGGGGTTACATAGAAGGTATGTGATGAGAAAGAGAAACAAGTTACAGGGGGTGACAGACAATGGATAAGAGAACGATAAGAACACTGGTGTGAAGAGACCTGTATGAGTAGAGTGGAAAAGGAGAAGGACATGATGCAAGGGTTGTCAGGAAAAGGATGCGAGTCAAAGAGACAAGAGATGGTGACTGACCTTGCATTTAAATTCTTGGAGATTGTAGCTGCCAGGGAAGCAAGTATACAGAAGGGAGTTCCAGAGGCGGGAAGTGCCAGAAAAGAAACTGAGGGAAGCCATATTACATCGGTGAGAAAGAGACTGGAGTTGAGCTACCAGGTCGGGGTCAGTTACATTGCAGATTCTCCAGAACCCCCAGATGAATAGCATGGGCACCCGACTAGATGTGACAGCAGTAGTCAATTCACGGGCGGATGGTACATTTATACATGTGCAAGATGGATTCGGTCGATAAAAACTTCCTGGCCCTACACTGTGAACCTACCTTCGTAGCAGTAGATTTCGCTATGGATTCAACGTAGTCGTTCCACTTGAGGTCGGCTGATAGAGTTAAGCCGAGGAGGTGCAGTGTTTGCTTTCAGGAAGACTAGCCTGATCCATGGGGGGGGGGTAGGAGCGATTCTCTATGGTAGTTAAGGGATAGCAACTTCGTTTTAGAAGCATTAACATTTACTAGTCATTTCTTACCTAGTCCACCACAGATTAGAGGTCCTTTTCAAGATCAACAGCGAGGTTAATTTCGTGAGTTGAAAAAATAAATAAATAAAAATACAATAAAATTTAAAAATTTAAAGAATGTTCTTACTCGAAGATGGTATTTTAACTTTACATTTATCGATTCTTTAAGTATGTCTTTATTTAACAAAAAACAAAAAACAAAAAACAAAAAAAATTACGAACAGCAACAGAATGAATTTCAAAATGGCACCAAAAAATTAGAAGTACACTTAAAAAAAATAAGATACTGTATAGATTTATTTTTATGTCCAGTCTGAAATAAATTAGTGTGTTTTATTAAATTATCCAAGCAACATCTCTCAGCAAAAATTACTTTTTGAAGTTTTATTAAATTATCTTTCATAAAGTTCAGGACGAATTTTCAGTTTGTTCACGGTTGATACTGCATTTTTTTATTTTTTTTATTTTTTTTATTTTTATTTTTTTTGGTTACTAAAATAATATCTTCTGGAATTCTTCTTTATATAACTGTAAAAATAATTCTGAACACAACCTAAATTTAAAAGCGCATATGATATCTCAAAAAATCCTCCTATCCAAAGAAATATTTCCACAAAATTTTCTAATATTTTTTATTCAATGTACAATTCATTCAATAATGAATAAGTATTGAAAATTTAATTTAAATCAGATTAAATCGGATTCCCTAATTTTTGTAAAATTAAAAAAAAAATCAGTAGGAAGCGTTTTACCTTTTTATTTTGAAAAAAAAGTGTCCATTTTGACAGTATCTAATGACATAAAGCTGGGGATATGGGACATGTGTATACATGAAATAATTACACACACACACGCACACACACACGCATATATGTACGTATACCCACACATACACCCCCACATATATGTGTGTGTGTGTGTGTGTGTGTGTATTTAGGTAGCATATCTACACACTGATCTTCATTCAAGCATGTTTCAATGAATAATATAGACATATTGTGTTTATTTATTTTTATACTGATCCTTTCCAGTTGTCTAATCAGTTTCTTGATGTTGAGATGAAATTCATCAAAGAAGGCGCCTCAGTTGGGTTAAAAATCCATGGCGCTTTCCTTGATGAATTTCATCTTAACATCAAGAAATTGATCAGACAACTGGAAATAATCAGTATAAAAATAGACACAATCTCTATTATTCAGTGAAACATGTTTGAACACACACACACACACACACACACACACACATATATATATATATATATATATATATAATTGTACCAGTTGGATCAATAAGTAGGTAGTTGTAATTTTGATCTTCAATGCTCACTGCATCACGTTTTTCTTTTATTAATATTCACTAACCAAATTAAGTACATTGTCAAAGAAAGAGATTGTGTTGAAGAATAAATATTTGTTGTGCAAAATGAATTACTTTTATCATTAGTCTATGTACTTGTTGATTCATCTGGGGAGCAAATTCTTTCCATCGAAGTGACTTCTAAAAGGACTGCCGGAATGCTTACTGCCGTTTCATGAAGTGGCGCACTTTTTAATTATTTACGAAGAATTTACCAATTAGTCTGACACAGAGTGAGGATCGAACTTACAATGCAGTAATAGTCTACTAGAATTGTTCATCCATTTTTTTCTGCATTCTGTGTCGACATTGCTTAATTTCAGATCAAGTTCACTACAATGATAACAGTACGTGTCATACGGGATGTGCATTGTGGTGCAGTGAATATCGACTCGTGACGTAAAATCGGAAAGCCGAGTTCGAATTCCAATTGAATTCGTTTCATTTACTTGCGCGCAAATACCCTTAGGAAATGTATTAATCCGTTTGTTTTCTCCAGCTATGGGTCAAATAAAAGTACAGGTTGGGTTCTTTAGCCTTTGTTGACAGCCAATCTACAGCAAAAAATAAAGGCAAACTACTGCGGAAAAATCTTCTGCCCAGTCAGCCATGTCTTGAAATAGACATGACTAACTGGGCATAAGATTTTCCCATCGTATCACGTATGGCACTTAACTGACTGTGTTACGGCATAGCGCTGATGAATAAATTCGTGTTTATTTACAATCTCGTGATGACTTGAGATTTCTGCCATGTTCTTAACCAATGCTGAGTGACAAGGAAATGGTCTCATCTCAGTTTGATCCAATCAGTGACGTCTATGAATATTCATTGCTTACAAGTTTGTCTTTCTTTTTTGGCCTTCCTTCATCTTTCCCATATTTGCCCATACGGAAGCAGAAGAGAAGCTCCACGAATAAGTTTCTGCTCACGGCCAGAGATTGATATCAGTGTATCAGACTGAAAACTAAGACGCCAGTAATTTTATTCACGATGCTAATTTGCTGACAAAAACATTAAGAAGAGAAAAACTTATAGCCAATCAAGCCAATATCCCTTCTCTGCTCAGCTCATAGTTGTTCAATATGAAACATATAATTGTTCATTTGTATGCATACACACCAATGTATAAGCATATGTATATACAGAGTTTCAATGAGAATGTTAAGGATCTCATTTACATTACACTAGAACAGCACATTGTAGCGACGCTTTCATTGAAGGAATAGCGTTAAAATGCTGTCACTTTTCGGAAAAGATTTACAAATCAATAATAAAATTTCTGCGTTCGTACTCAACGCATGTTTGTTACAAAAGTAAAAATAAAATAAAAAATCATATCAACAACATCATGTAATGATGATACCATTATATACATATTGCTATGGTAACGGAGCGTGAAGCTGCTTCACACAGATTGACCTTGAACCCTGTCGCACCAACACACTAAGTTATAAAGTTCTCATTTTCGTTTTTTGTAGCAGTGCTTGGAAGGAAAGTGTTTAGCATGTGGCCGTTGTACCATACCCCAGAGGTTCCATCAGTGACCATGGCTTGTTCAGCGGTTTTCTCAAGTTCAGCAACCACCATATTACCCAGATGTCGCCCCTTGAGACATTTTTCTCTACAAAAAATCAAATCCCACTTGAAAAGAACAAGATTTCAAGACGTCGAGAAAATTCAAAAGAATGCTCCGAGTCCGCAGATTGCTATCCCGAAGAAGGAGTTCCATGAATGTTTCCATGCCATCAATTCAAACGACATTGGATAAAGTGTATGGCTTCAAAAAGAGGGACAACTTCGGAGAGGATTAAATACCGATTTGATGTGTGTTGCAATTTTATTTGTGTAGCACCAGACCCGAGACTTTTTGATCAGATCTATCTATCTATCTATCTATCTATCTATCTATCTATCTATCTATCTATCTAGACAGTAAAGTATCATTTATACACGTTTAGTTATCAAAGTGCTTTTCATTATGAAAACGCTATTCTGTCTTATGCTTCATCATTTTTTTTTTTAATCATCTACTCCAAAACATCAAATTACGACAACGAAAGTCAGTCATTATTACTTCTACTCACTGTTTAATCCATAATTTAGGTTCTTTATGCATGGGTACACACACATACACACGCGCGTGTGTGTATGTGCGTGTGTTTCATTGAATAATATAGGCATATTATGTCTATTTTGATACTGTTTCTATCCAGTTACCTAATCAATTTCTTATGAAATTCATCAAGGGAGGCGCCATAGATTTTAACCCAACTAAGGCGCCTTTCTTGATGGATGAAGACGCCGTAATTTTTCCCACCTATGTACTTTCGATCTTTTCCAAGATCATCATCAGTGATAAATTACAAAGACAAACTTATTGTAATTGTGATTCATTTTGATGGCGATGTAAAAAACAAAAAAAACAAAAACAAAAAAAACACGCGTGAACGCGCTGTTATAATTATTTTAATATTTAAATAATAAGTTATA
Source organism: Ascarosepion bandense (assembly GCA_037127315.1). Classification (NCBI taxonomy): domain Eukaryota; kingdom Metazoa; phylum Mollusca; class Cephalopoda; order Sepiida; family Sepiidae; genus Ascarosepion; species Ascarosepion bandense. The sequence continues at coordinate 444,537 of JBBBDQ010001709.1, forward strand.
ATTACTTTAATATTTAAAGTTACCAATTGTAGATATAGATTTTGTTGCAAAACCAGTGCATAAGAAAGCTAACCGGAAATTGGTAGAAATACAAAATAGTATTAATTGTTGGTTATATACACTTCAACTAGTTGCTGCTACACCCGAAATAAATTCTCTGTATTATTCAATGAAACATGTTTGAATGAAGATATGCTGCCTACATAGTGCAGTGGATAAATTGTCGTCTTGATTACGCAGAAATGAAAATAACACTGACATCTCATTTAGCAGTTATATTTACCAAAATTACGTTAAAATATCTTGAGATAATAAACAGTAAGATTTACTGTTTATTATCTCAAGATATTTTAATCAATAAAATCGCCGTTGATTTCAATTAAGGCCTCCTCACGACTTTAGAATCTCCTGCAACTTTTCTGACGGTCCTCTTGTTATAGTTTGACATAGTCCTTGCCTTCAGTTCATCTTTATTACAAGGAGTTTTGTTACTCAACTGCACCTCATACATAATAATCAAGGAGGTAGCAATTTGGGGAGTTAGGTGATCAGATGTAAAGGGTGGTCGCAGAAATTGTCTGACAGCCATGACTGGGTACTCCTGTGCGAAGTCCTGTTGTCAGAAACGAGGTCTTCTAGCCACCACACTTTTAACCTAGGGCAGCACTAACTCTTCAAGGCACTTCATGTAGGTCTCCGTGATGGGTCTGAGACCCTCACCAAAAAGTTAGGAATTATTTTCTTATCAGAACGACCAGAGTGTGTTTTCCGAGCTGCTGTACCTTCGTAATCACCATTAAACTCATCGACTTCTTGTCGAATCCTCTGCACTGACACTCTGCACTTGACAGGAATACCAAACAATACAGCAAGTCGTTTGCAAATTTTTGGTAGAGTGAATTGCGTCATTGCATTCACTTACGCGCAAATACCCTTGGGAAAGGTATTAATCCGTCTCTTCCTTCCAGTTATGGGTTAAATAACATGAAAGATTGGGTTCTATAGCCTTGGTCGGCAACCAGTCTACCGCAGAAAGCAATGGCAACCTACTGCGGGATAATCTTTTGCCCAGTCAGTCATGTCTCTTTCGAGACATGATCGCCCAAGCGTGTATCACGTATGGCACTTAACTGACTGACTGAATTGCGTCATGGTTTTCATTTTCTTGCAGATGGTGCCCACCTGACCCTACTATACTGTGCAGTCGACAAAATAAAGAACAAACATCGCGCATGCGGGAAATTAAGAATATAAAATTCTGACAATATACCTATCGGATTCAGTGTGTGTGTGTGTGTGTGTGTGTGTGTGTGTGTGTGTGTGTGTGTGTGTAGAACGTCATTGTTTATTTATATTTTATAGAAATGCTAATATATATATATATATATATATATATATAAAAGAATTTATATATATATATATATATATATATATATATATATATATATAAATTCTTTTTTCTTTTGTTTTATGGAAACTGGTATGGTATCATTTCCATATTTCCATCAGAAAAATAATCTCACGCAATTAAACAGCTTACTAAAGAAAGTAATACGGACTCACGAAGACGGTCAAATTTAAAATAATCGCTCTAAAATACTTTAATGAACTTAATACTGTTTGAAAATGGCAAATATAACCAACACTGCAATAGCATTGCATTGATTTTATGCGTGGCTTTCTATATCCGCGTGAAGTTAACCAGTATTTCTTCTTTCAGTGACAGATTGATTTGATGTGCAGAAGCTATTTATTGTCTTAGGTTTTTTTTTAAGTTCTTTTGTGGTATCGACGTCTTTCTTTCTCTCTTTCTCTCTCTTTCTTTCTTTCTTTCTTTCTTTCTTTCTTATTTGCTCCCGCCTTTTGTTTTTATTCGTCCCTTCCTTTTATCTTCTTTCTTTCTCCATAAGTTTTTTTCTTTTCCTTAGTTTCCTTTAAGCTTTCTCTTTCCCTTTTCTTTCATGTATTGTCATTTTTCCTTTTCGTTTCCTTCTGTTAATTTATTCTCTCGTTCTCACTTTTTCTTTCTATTTTTTTTATTTCTTTCATTCACGGTTTATAATCAGCCACACTAGAAATTCATTTAAAAGAAGCCATAATTTGTTTGGCTGGCCATCTTTGTGTTCTCGTAGTTCACAATGTAGAATACAGACAAACAACAAATCCCTGGCTGTTAATAAAAACACCCGATTTATTTAAAGCTGAATTAAAATACAACTTGAATTAACTCGGCAGTGCCAACATTTCAATAACCTTTCCTGGTTTATTCAAATTAATTTTTATTGAACCTAACAGATTCTTTTAAAGTAATTACTTTGTATTGTATACATATTTGTAGATGTCTTAACTGTTCTTTTAAATATCAACTTTAAATTTGCATCTTGTTATCAAATGTTTTACATTTACACAATAAAGAATGATTGAAAATATATTTATGCATCTAGCCTGCTGATAATTACTTAACTATTTGATCATTTACACACAGCTAGAATCGATGAAGTTATCCAGCGGGTGGACTCGCACATGCAAAAAGAGATCAATAAATAATTTACAAGCAAGTACATATGCTCTTGCTCATCATACACCTCCTCCCCATTAATGATGTCAGCCAATTCAACACAAAGGTAGATTCATGTATCTTCAGTGTCCTTATTATTACCTATATTATTTATTAGGTTTGTATTATTATTATTACTAGTACAACCTAACCCGGAGAAGGACATAAAGAGTTAAGTTCTAAATTCCAATCTCCTGAAGAAGGCCGGAGCGTACAAAGGTCAAAACATCATGTATATAGTAACAAAGATGAGGACAACAATCCGTATAATGTAAATAGTGTAAATAAATACAATACCTCATGCCAGAAATATAGACAAATATATCTGAAGTCTGATGAAATTAACATTGTTTGTTTGTAGATAAAAGTTTAAAAAAGAACATGCTCAGAAAACGTTTTTAAAAATTCTAAAATTCCGAATCTCTTTTCTAACGTATATTTTATGAGAAGTTTTCACTTCAAAAGCTGCCCACTGAATAAAAGAGAGAAAAGTTTAGGTGTAAGCGTGTCAATGTGAGCCTTCAGAAAAAAATGATATGTTACGAAAGTAAATAAACATTGAGATGTGACCCATATCAACCATATGTTTGTTTACTATTAAATTTTGTTTACTAACAACTATCCCTACAGAAAGGCACAGCATATTTATTAAATCTCGATTTAAGTCTTTAAAATAGAAATTCAATTACAATAAAATAAAATAAAATAAAATGCTGAATTATTTTTTAATTATTATTAAGAGAAATGTTCATAAGACAGAGATTTTGCTAGAAAGAAAAAAATAAGGAAACATAAAAATACTTGACACCTCCTGCCAATACCTCATAAATAATAGACTATTCTGTTTTGATCACATGGAAAGAGGAGAAAAAGACACTACTTGGTTTCAGTGAGAAAACGAAAGAAAGAAAGTAACAAACAAACAAACAAACAAACAAACAAAGACGAAAGTGGTTAACGGCTGCTTCAGTGAAATGAAGAAAATTGTCGGTTGCAAATCTTTTCATTTTTACCCACTTTAAAAAAAAAATAACAACCAACATTCATATTTATAACTGGTATTGCAATATTTTGTTAAAGTTATTAAGCTCAAGTTTTTAACGATGCGATATGAAATTTTCTACGGATATTTTTATTGTAGAACTCGCCATGAGCTTATTCAACACGCCATGGACTTAAGAATTAAGATCCGTCAGAAAAAATTCGAATACGAGAACAGTGAAATTTACTGTGACATACATCGAGTTCATCACGGCGTCATTTTCCTTCCTCTCAATGCTACACTGGCACAGACATAAAATGGTTGAACCACAGTCGTCAATATCAGACAACCTCCTCCGCTCACCCAAACACACCTTTCAACAAAGAAAGATTGACCGTTACAAGACATTTCCTAATCCACTTTTATAGGGTATTCCATTGACGGATCGAAGTTAGCAGTAAATAAAACAGTGTTATTGGTAAAATTTATTGATTTCACTATTGGATCATTGGTTATTTGAATCATGGCAATTATGTGTGAAAAATAATGTCGGCCAAATGTTCGCCAAGACTTCGGTCAATGATTAAAATTTTTAATAACGTCTCTGCATAGTTGGTGCTCGATCTCACCAATATGCCTTATTATCTCATTCTTCAGCTGTTGAATTGTTGTTGGCTTGTTGGTATAGACCTTACATTTGAGATGACCCCCAAAGAAAAAAATCTAAATGTGTCAAGTCGCACGATCGTGGTGGTCAAATGACATCACTGTTTCGAGAGATGATGCGACCTGGGAACTTCTCATTCAATAAAGCCAAACGTATTTCTGTTTGAACGTCCATGTTCTTAATAGGCTTCGATAACTTTAACACGTTGTTTGATTGTTAACTTTTCCATGGTCTAAATGCCAAACACCGAAGTTGTTAAATCTGAATGAAATTGAAAAAAAAATCATTAGACGCTTAAACTTAATTGACATTTAAAATCGGTCCAAGTTATTGGAACACCCTATATTTTACTTAACTGTTGATAGTCTACGATAATATAATTAATTTTATTTCAAATTTCGTCTTATCTCATTTCTCGCTAATAAAGTCTTTCTTGCGTCACTGTTTCTCCTATTACCACCACAAGTAATCCCTCTCCTTTTATTGTTTGGCCTCAATATGAAATTGTGAGGATCAGACAGACAGACAGACGGACAGACGGACGCGACTCTTATCATAGTATAGATTATTATTATTTGAACAAACACGTATCATCTAGGAAAAGAATGAAATTGAAAAAGAAATGACAAAACGTAAAGAAGAAATTAATTTATAAAAAGAGATAAGGAACAAAAAATTCATTTTTCTACATTCCTAGGCAGTGGAGGTGGTATCATGGATACCAAAAATCGACCGATGCTCTAAAGAGAAGTCCGAAGGAGCAGAACTATAAGCAATAATTATCGAGTTACGAAAACCAATGCCATTGACTTCGAGTCTCACCGAGTGACCTATAAATACTGACGAAGCTCATCTAAGTAGATATTTCTGGCGTTGAAGAGAAGTGTAGAATGGTAGTATTTCAAATCATAATAAATGATCAAACCTCAATAGATTCACCGTAAATATGATATTCTTCAAGATTTAGTCAGCATACATTTAATCAATTTAGTAAGCATTAATTTTAGTGAGGGTTAAATCGGTCATTGCTGATAAGTTCCTCACTAAGTTTCCATTAATCGTGACCTTGCACCAGGAGAAGCGACTTTGAGAAATGTTTACAAGTGTTAAGCGTGTTAATAAACACAGACACTCACGTATGCATATATAAAAGATCTGAAAGAAATTTTTCCTGCCATTCTGAATTTGTTGAGAACCGGCTGTGCGGCCTTAATATGCATTTTGGCAGCCAACAGAAAGAACTTTATCGGTTTACGTCGTTCAAAGAGATTAAGATGAATGTGACAGAAGTTTGTTGAGAACCGGTTTACTCAGTTTGGAGTAAGTTTGTTTGGGTGACCATTTCGTACATCGTGACAGTGCGCATGTCCATTCTTTACAACATGTTGGATTCTTTATTATTATTATTATTTTTTTATTTTTTGAAAAATATTGCATTACCCACATATGTTAGAATCCTCCAGTTCTTATTTGACAGCTTTCCCCAATTGGGGGCTGAATGGATGCGCTGGAATAAGGTTGTGAGAGTACCTGAAATAAATGCTCATGGGGTGGGCATAAATTTGCTCGAGACAAAAATTAAACATTAAAGATATGGTAATCTTTAATAGGAAAACGTAGGCATTCGTGCAACCCCCCCCAAAAAAAACAGAATATCAAAAGGACTGATATTAAAAAAAGTATGATGTGAGTGAATTCATATCTATTTTACTTCTTGAGAATTGACAATAAAAGCATTGAACATAATTTATTTATTAAAATAGTGTACCACTGCCCTCAAAATGACGGCAAAATATTTGAGACTATATTGAGATTATCACACACACACACACACACACACACACACACGCACACACACGCGCGCACACACACACACACACACACACACACACACACACACATATATATATATATATATATATATATATATATATATACAAATAAATACACAACGTTTTTTATTATAATAGACAGGATATATATATTCTTCATTACTCGACGACATAATTGTTGCAAAAAATAAAATAATAAGTCACTGTTAAAGAGCAAACACGCAGCAAGAGCTTTCATAACTAGTAGTAAATTTAATAACTGGTAGTAAAGAGAATGAACTGAATCGACGCTGCTTCGTTATCTCTCTCTCTCTCTCTCTCTCTCTCTCTCTCTCTCTCTCTCTCTCTCTCCATGAACGTGACAGGATGCATATATATATATATATATATTGTTGTAACCCTAAAAGGTTACGGCGTGAGTAATCACCAGAACAGAGGTTGGTAATAATAGTATACCAGCAAATACAAGACTCACACGCTAGGGAACTGCTAGTCAGAATAAACACGCTCTATTTATCTACCTCCCATATAAACGGAACGCGGCACAATGCCATTTTAAAAAGAGGTATCGGGGCCCTTTAGCTCGGCTCAAAATATCCTGTTAACCCTGCAAAAAACCGGGTGAAGGCAACTTCGGCGGAGCCCCGTCTGGGTTCCTCCTACCCGTCGATAGCGAGGAAGACAAAGAGCGATAACTGCTAGTCAGTAGAATCACTCGACATTTATTTTTGTACAAAAATACAAAAAAAGTGGCACAAAGCCAAAAATGGGGATTGAGGAAGGCTGGTCTTCATCTGTCTTAAATTAACTTAGCTAGGCTCGTTCCCTAACCCAAGCAAACTATACATTCCTCGCACCAACATATCACATTCTTACTTACCATTCTTACTACAAGCACCATAATGCTTCAAAGATTCAGTGAAAATCTAAATAAATCCCATATGTACAATTTGGGAGTAGGGTGTGGGAAATAATAAATTTAAAATTGAAAAACCCCAATGAATAGTTATACAATGGATAATAATATTTAAATAAACTAAACAAAAATGTTGTTTGTAATAAACCCTTCCCCCACAATTCTTAATCGTGACAGAAATATCAGTTAGCTGGGCAAAATGTTAACAGAGCATGTAAAAATCAGTCATTCATTCAACCATGCACACAATCACGCACTCATCCAAACACAACAACAAATACGAAATAAACACACTCGAAAACGAATATTGCCCCGCATCTACTAGAGAAATAGCATTTCTAGTCACCTAACGGGGAAGAGGGTCGGGAATTAAACTAAAGAAAGTGGGTACAAAACATAAGTGGGACCAATAACCACACATAGCCGAGCTAAGTTTAAACATGGCGAAACAAAAAGAAAAACAGACCTAATATAATCTACTTTCGGGTGGGGTTGACAAAGTTTAATTCAGTATCCCCAATATCCTAATGCTCAACCGGCATTAAAATGCCACTCCAAGTCAGTTCCTTTCACTTGACAGATGCGCGCAAGACTCATCTACCTTTTTTCCAAATTCTGATGGAGAGAGATGTCACCTTCCCGTCCTGATCTTAACTTTAAGCTGTTTCTTAAAGAACAAGATTAGTTTTGAAGAGGAAAACTTCTTGTTACCATAGAATTCCTTCTTTCGCGTCGTTCATATCACGACTCGCATAACATGTAGTAAGCATATGAACACATATTACTCAGCCCTAGTCAACGACGGCATCACATTGCTATAAACAGAAGTGGCCACTTTAAGCCATTTGCATAACGGTACAACGACCTTGCAGTAAAAGAAGGCGTGAGACAGAGTTTCGACCACCGACTCACAACAGCGGATGTAGTTGAGTGAACTACCCAAAACCGCTGAAGAAAGCTTCTTGAGAGCCTTTCACATCACCAGCCAGAGGAATGATGCCTCGTTATTACTGAGGCATTTCATCCTTGGCCCCCAAGGCCTTATAGAGCGAGCCTCCTGCTTCGTCAGACCGAACTCGTTGATCAGATCATCTTGAACTAACCCCCTCATTAAAACCTGATATAATGCCTGACGTGACAACGTCTGAACGTTGGAGAGGCCATCCGTCGCCCGTAAGAGGTACTTGAATGCTAACCGACATTCACGATATGAGCACTCGCCCCGAGGTGAACGGCGGACTTCCTCCTCGCACGAGTGAACATTCTTAGGGATGGGAATTTGTTGTGGGCGTCTTCCTTCCAGAATTCGCCATTCCCATCTGCTTGCGAACACACGGGAGTGGAAGCACAGAGAGTCGGTAAAGGAGAATTGGGTAGATGTGCGAAACATATTTCCGCCTTCCTCTTTAAGGAAAGATTCCTCCGAGACCACAGATGGCCTCGGCCTTCTCTCGTACCTCCGACCAATTCATTTCCAACTGAAAATCAGGACCGAACCAAACATATTTAAGAGGATAGAAACATCCCATTACTGTATAAGTAGGTGTACAACATATTTATAGGCAACTAAATACACAACGGTCTTCATTATAATAAAGAGTATTGTTTATTTACGCTATTTATTATATTGCTCATTAGAAAAACATTAACTAATTGCCAATTGATTCGAACTTTATAAAATAGTAAGTTGATTTTCTCATAGTTGGTTCACATATTTTTACAGTTTAGTAAATGTTTATATATTTATGACTGAAACATTATTTAATATTTATTTCTTTATAAATTGGTAAAGATAAATATAGCATTGCATCAATCTTACTACAATCATATTAGTTTTTAGAATGTTGTAATTATAAAGTTATTCTTGTAAAATTTATAAATAAACAAGCTAATAGTTCTTAATATTTTTGTTGTCAATTCTCAAGAAAATCCCAAAATGTTTACATTAACATTCACCATATGTTTAGGTTGTATTACAATTCTAATCATCGTTTTATAAACATTGCCGAGGAATGAAAGTCGTTAAAATAATTACGGTGTCAAGCGAAAAACCATCCTTTTGACACCACGTTTTTTTTGTTTTTTTTTTCAGACACGAAGGTCCAATTTGCTTTTAAACTTCGTCCCTTCAAAAACGGTGCGACAAAAAATATGATTTTCCCTTGACACCGCTATCACACCGCTGTTCGAGGCCATAATCAATGCTGAAATAGTTCAACATTTTACTGCCCACAAACTCTTCCCTGACAGGCAACATGGCTTCCGCTTTGCCAGGTCCACGGCTGACATGCTAACAACCGTTACGGAGTACATGATCCAGACCCTTGATGAGTCAGGCGAGGCTCGTGCTGTTGCTCGGGACATCTCCAAGGTTTTTGACAGGGTTTGGCACTCTGGCCTTCTATGCAAACTACGGGGTTACGGTATTATCGGACGCTTGCTTGATCTAATCCAATCTTTTTTTAAATAACCGCAAAATGAAGGTCGTTTTGAATGGGCATGCCTCTTCGTCCTACAGCACGAATGCTGGTGTCCCACAGAGCTTTATCCTGGGCCCGACGCTCTTCCTTATTTTTCAGTCTTATTACAATTCTAATAATCGCTTTTTAAAATAATAAACATGGCCGAGGAATAAAGGCAGTTTTAAAGTTTTAATAGTGGTGTCTAGAAAAAAAAATAAAAAAAATAAAAACGTCCTTTTAAGTCATTTCTTTTTTTTTTTTTCCGCGGGGTACGATGTTTAAAGGTTGCCAAAAATTCTTCTAATTCTATTCTCGTTTGAGTGAGAATATTCGCTTTTCTAGATGTATATGACACAAAGATGTATTGAGATAGTCGCGAGGTTCAAACCGTGTTTTCGTGACCTGTTCAGTCGTCTGTTTCACCAGATAATCTTATAGGTTCAAGTACAAATACGCAGGCGCGTGACAATTTACAATTGGTCCAAGCGCCGGGAAACAAAGTCATACAGACAAAAGAACACGCCCGCTTTACCCCAAACCTCTAGCCCTGCTCACCTTATCCTGCATTCAGTAAAGGTTATACGCACGCACATGAGTAATGGAATGTCTGTAGAGAATGAAATACACGATGACAAAATAGGGGTTTACAGTCATGGGACGGAGAGTAAGCAATTTACTTCTTGTAGACGTCAATAAGACTGTATTATATTGACGTAACTTGTGACCGAGTTAGCTGCATTAATTGTCGCTATTCAAGCCAAGGAAAACAGCCAGAATTTTGAATGCGGATTCTTAAGGCTGACAGGATCGTCTGAATTGGAAGACTGGCGCCTCATAAGTCTTTACTGTTTCTGTATGCTATTTCTTCCAGTTTGATTATCTGTTTAGTAAATATCTATAAGATTGGAAATTCCCGCAAAAACCAAATAATTGTCAGATTTTAATGAAACTTTCAGGATTTATTCATAAATGAACGAAATTATTTTAGAAAAGTTTATTTATCTTTTTTGTGGGGGGAGGAAAATCTTGATAAAAATATGTTTTTTACATGTTACCTCTCACATTTCGTTTTATGAACTTTCAAAAAATTAATTTTTGAACCGCTTAATGAGAATTAATTGGAGAATTTAAGTAGATACCTCCACTAAATCGTAGAAAAAACAGCATAGCATGAGGAAAAAAGGCCCCAAACTTAATAAAAATGTTTGTCATTATGCTGATCAAAGTATTTTTAATTATTTAAAAAAAATTAATCTTTTCTAACACGTTTGAAATTTTGGTAAAAATCTTGTTTGATTTTCGTTAGTGGGTAACCAAATCGTTACGAGAGTTTACAATGGAAAATGTAACTCAGTTTTTTTCCAGTGACAAACACATTAATTTAGAAATTCTCGCAAAAATCAAATAATTGTCGGATTCTAATGAAACTTTCAGGACTTATTCACAAATGAATGAAATTATTATTTTTAAAAATTCTTTGTAAAAATTTTTTTTTACATTTGTTACCCAGCCTTTCAGATACTATCATACGAACGCGGGTGTCCCTCACGGTTCTATTCTAGGTACTACACTTTTTCTGATTTTCATCAACGATCTCCCTGATGTAATCAGATCCCAAGTAAGCATCTACGTTGATGACACCATTTACTCCCATCTCGATAAGAAATCTACTGAGGCTGACAAAGAGAACCTCGCTGCTGATCTTGAAAAAGACCTCCAGTCTATGGTGAATTGCGGTAAAAAATGGCTCGTGAATTTTAATGCTTCCAAAACGAATCTTTTCTATCTTTTAACCACTATAGACAATCGCTCCTATCCACCACCAGCATGGATCAGACTAGTCTCCCTGAAAGCAAAACACTGAGCCTCCTCGGCCTAACTCTATCAGCCGACCTCAAGTGGGATGACTACATTGAATCCATAGCTAAATCTGCTGCCACGAAGGTCGGTTCACTGTGTAGGGCCAGGAAGTTTTTCCCGTTTGAATCCATCCTGCACATAAATCTACCATCTGTCTGCGCATTGAATACTGCTGTTACATCTGGTTAGGTATCTCTGCTATTTATCTCGGGTCCTTGACAAAATCCAACAGATAATCTGCAATGTGATCGATCCCGACCTGGTAGTTCAGCTCCAATCACTTTCTCACCGACGTAATGTGACACCCCTCTGTCTCTTCTATAAATACTTTCACGGTTTCTGCTTCGATGAGCTTAGCTCCCCCTCTGCATGAATTTACTCGAGCTACTTGACTAGCATCTATGTCCAACCCTTTTTACAGTGAAACCAATCAAATGTAACCGCAATTTCTACCCCCAGCTTCTTTTCTCGCACTTTCCGCCTGTTAAATTCCCTTCTATATACTTGTTTCCCTGGCAGCTACAATCTCCAAGAATTTAAATGCAATGTCAGCTGACATATCCTATCTCCTTGACTCGCATCTTTTCCCTGACAAACCCTTGTATCACGTTCCTTTTCTCTGTCCACTCTAATCTCATGCAGCTCTCTTCTCATCCTTCTCTTACTCATTTTCTGACACCCCTGTAACTTGTCCCTCTTTCTCATCACACTCCTCCTCTTATGTAAACACCTGCGCACCAGTGACAGTACTGCCTTGCTTGGGATAAAATGTTTATAACAAAAAAAAAAAAATCCACGTAAATTCATGAAATTTTAAGAAATTAAATTTTGTTAGGAAGATTGTTTTTATTAGTTAAAAGCAAGATTCATTGGGGAATGTAAATTGTCATCATGCATCTTCGAGTGCAACCTCCGGTTATGTTATCAGTGTTGTTACTCCTAAGTCATCAAAAGTTTCGGGTCTAGGCAACATACTTCTCCGTTGGGTGATCCGACCATAATCTGATCAGGACACAGTCCATATCCAGAGGCAAAAATCTACGCTAACTAAAAAACGTTATTTATTCTGTTAGAGAAGTTCAAATTGCTAATCTGCTGACCACTTTATAATCCGTCACCCGTGTATTATTTTCATATTCCCTATCTTTTCTTTTTCTTTCCCTTTCAACTATCAATCTTTAAACTAACCTTCAAGAAGACATCCCCACCCCACAGAAAATATAGGGGTTTGCCCTAATCTTAACAGAGGTGAAAATGGATTGTTTCATTATTTACAATGGTAGTAAAAATGTAGTCGAGTAAACAAAGATAAAATAAAAAAAGTAATAAAAAAAACTACATAAAATAAACTATATTAATATATACAATTTTACACTGTTTAACGAGGTGAGAAAGGATTTTTGCATTATTTACAATTGTGGTTGCTATGAACAAAGAAAAAAATAATAGTGAATATCGAAGGCCGCAAAAATAACTAGAATAAACTTTATGACTCGATTTAAAAATGAGTCTTTAATCTATAATTAGACGAGAGTCTTTACTAAAGACTCTCATCTTTAATTATCGATTGAATTACGTAAATGCGATCAATGATAAAATTAACAACTTCACTAGAGAAAAAAGTGTAAAAAATGATGTGAGGGTGAACATAGGGGAATTCACGACGTTCCAGTCAAGCGAGTATTTTACGCTTAAAATATTTATCACTTGTGTTATAAAAAAGCAAGAAAAAAAACCCATAAAAACGATTATTTAGTACATTGATTTAAGGCTAACATTTGTACCATCCAAACCTGGTTATCACTGCCGACAATACACTAGTAATTATACTTCGTCACCATAATTTGCACATTTAATGTGTATCTCTGTCTAGTGATCAGATTTCTAAAATATTTACCTCTCATATTTACAAACCTGTATACCTTTTCCCCTATTCCCTCCTTTTTTTTTTTCATTTTCCTTTTCTCATTTTTTCTTTTTCTCTCCTCTCTCTTATTTTCTTTCCCGAAAGTATGTACATTTCTCATGATGAACGTAGAAGGCTACAGGATTGGTTTGGATAAATAGTGCGAATGAGTGGTCCAGTGGGATTTGAATTATGTTCATAGCTTTTGAAAATCTGCTCCTAAAATAAAAACAATGCAATAAAACTATGGCATTATTTAATTTGGTAAGCTTTTAATTGCATTAATAAATAATATATATTAAGGAGATTATCGTATGAAGAAAATAACCTTTTAGATCATAATGAAATGTTAAAAAAATTGTTTTCATTTTGTTTTATTACAATAAATTATAAAGTTTCAAAAATATTTTAAAAATACATACTTCAAAGATTTTTTTGGAGTTAGGTTTTTAAGAAAAACTTTTTATTTTGCTTTAAAAAATTCAATTTAAAAGTTTGTTATCAAAAATGAGTAGTGGTGCCTAAATTTAAGTCATTTTTTTTTTATTTTGTAAAACCGAAAACCATTTATCAAAAATCTGCACTGAATCGTAAAATAAAAATCGCAATAAAACTAAAACATTAATTGATAAGAAAAATATTTATTTACTTTTATGAATTGGGTATATTATGGACACAATTGTCCTAAGAGTCTTTTTTCGGTGAATAATGAATTTTTGCAAGAAATGTTTTCATTTTTATTAAAATTTTAATTAAAAATAATAGAATAATTTATAAAGTTTTAAATCCTGTATTCATTTGTAGTGGTTAGGTGATATTGTCATTAAGTAAAAACTATATTTACTAATCATAATTCTTTTAATATATAATCATATCGCCCCAAACAAGGCAGTCTACTGCCACTGGTGCGCAGGGGGTTACATAGAAGGAAAGTTATGAGAAAGAGTGACAGGTTACATGGTATGTCAGGAAGTGGATAATAGAAAGGTTAAGATACTGAGAGTGGAGTGACCGGAGAAAAGAGCACGAGAGAGAGAGAGAGGATGTAAATTAGCAACATAGACGATGACTATTGACTTTACACTTAAACTCCAGCAGATTGTAACTGTCGAGGAAGCAAGTAAACGGAAGGGAATTCTACAGGCGGGAAGAGCGACAAAAGAAGCTGGTGGAGTAGAATTTGGTTTCATACTAAAAGGATGGGACCTAGTTGCTAATCTTGTGGCTTGAGCAAATTCATGCACAGGGGAAACCACAGAGCTAAGTTCATCGGAGCAGAAGCCGTGAAAGTATTTGTAGAAGAGACACAGAGAAACCACATTGCGCCAATGAGAAAGTGACTGTATCTGAGCTGCCAGGTCGGGATGGATCACATTACAGATTCTCCTTTGGATTTTGTCAAGGACCCCAAGGTTGATAGCAGGGGCACCCGACCAGATATGGCAGCAGTATTCAATGCAAGGGCGGAGAGTAGATTTATATATGTGCAGGACAGTTTCAGACGGGAAAAACTTCCTGGCCCTACACTGAGAACCGACCTTCTTAGCAGCAGTTTAGATATGGATTCGATATAGTCGTTCCACTTGAGGTCTGTTGTGAGTGTTAACCCGAAGACGCGCAGTGTTTTGCCTTCAGGGAGACTAGCCTGATCTATGCTAGTGGGAGGTGGGGGAAGTAGCGATTGCCTGTAATGGTTAATTGATAGCAGCTTCGTTTTGGAGGCATTAAAATTCACGAGCCATTTCTTACAAAGCTACTACAATTTAGCGTCCACCAGTATTTCAAAAAGAATTTTTTTTTTTTTTTGGTGGGGGCGTGCATAAACGTGTCGATTTTTGCAAATACGGATGTCCATAAACGGCATTATCAAAAATAAGAGTGATAGTAAATTTAAAACCAAATTACCAAATATTCAATAAACCTTTAGATCTCGCGGAATATTTTCCTAAATTTTTAATATTACTGGGGAGTTAAAAATTATAAAAACATAAATTTTACAGCTATGTGCCCGGTAGAAAAAAAATGGTAAATTTAAGTTGTCTATTTGTCGATAAATCTGCCAGCACCTAATAAAACAACTATCTTTGTGTTAATAAATGCATTTCTGTGATATTTTAAACTAAAAGTTAAGCAATGTTTGTTACAAATCAAATTAATTTTTTATCATATCACCCCAAGAAAGGCAGGACAGCTACTAGTGCACAGGGTAGACACAGAGAGACACAGAGAGAAGAAAGGGAGCAATGAAGAAAGGATAAAAAGATGAAATTCATAGAAGATAACAATTGACGTTGCATTTAGACTTTTGGATGTTGTAGCTATCAGGAAAGCAAGTAACGGCTACGGAGTTCCACAGGCGTAAAGTGCGAAGAAATAAACTGTTAGAGTAGAAGAGGAGGTTGCATTGAATTATTTCAACGTGAAACCTAGATGCCAATCTAGTAGCACGCGTAAATACATGCGATTGGGGAACCAGGGAAAAAGCTTGTCAGAGCAGTTGCCATGGAAATATTTGTAGAAAAGACAGAAGGAAGCCACATGACATCGATGAGAAAATGAAGGAAGTCGAGATGCCAAGTCAGGATCGATTACATTGCAGATCCTTCTGATTTTGTTGAGAATCTCGAGATGTATAGCAAGAGCACCCGACCAAATATAGCAAGAGTATTCAATGATTGGTAGATTTATAGATTTATAGATGTGCAAGATGGTTTCTGACGAGAAACACTTTCTTGCTCGGCACAGTGATCCAAACTTCCTAGCAGTAGATGCAGCTATAGATTCAATGTAGTCGTTCCACTTCAGGTCAGTAGAGAGAATGAGGCCAAGGAGGCGCAGTGAGTCACTCTTCAGGAGACTAGCATCATCCATTCTGTTGGCTGGTAGTAAAGTTTCTCTGTGGTGGTTTAAAGATAGCGGTTTCGTTTTAGAGACATTAACATTTTTTAGTCTTTTCCTACCCTAGTCCATCACAGATTGTAGGTCCTTTTCAATAGCAGCAGCCAGGTTTACTTTGTCAGCCTTGGCAGGTTTGCTATTGAGACGGAAATAAATGGTGGTGCCATTTGCATAAATACCTATTTGGGAACAAATTTAATCAAGATCTTTGATGAAGATCAGAAAAAGTGTGGGGCCAAGATAGAAACTTGAGGGACGCTCACGTTCTTATAAAAGGATCTGGAAACTTGCCCGTTCAGAACGACCTTCATTTTAGGATTTGATAGGAATGGTTGGATTTAATCTAAAATCGCCTAGAAATATCGTAACCCTAAAGCTTGCACAGAAGTCCATGATGGCAAACCCTGTCAAACGCTTTCGAGATATCAAGAGCAAAAACTCGAGCTTCGCCGTTCAAGAGCCTGGAATACATATTCAGTGATTCACCGGCAGACTTGGCAAAACAGAAGCCATATTGTTTATCAGAGAGTAAGTCGTGAGTTGTGAGATGCTTAACTACTTCAGCATTGATAAGGGCCTCGAAAACTATAGATATGAGCTTCCAACAAGCAGGAAAACAGGAAGCAGTCAGATAATAGCTATAGAAATTGGAAAGGACGAAAGAGAGTTTGCCATGTGAGAGTCAAGTTTGGAAAAGATGTGTTAGACCAGAGACGGGGTTATGTATAAATCACTCAGTCTTGTTCTAGGAGGAAAATCAGGTGTTAATACACCAGTCGAGTCAAGTGTGAAGTTGCAAGAGAATTTGCGGGCAAAGTATTCATCCGCGTTCGCTGTGAATGTGAGAAGTTAAAATTGATTGAATAGAGAAAGGATCGAAACTTTACTGCTGTTGAACACACCTTTATAGAGCTGCCAAGAAATCTTTGGGACCAAACTTGCGAGATGCTATACAATGCTTCATTCTGTCAGCAAACAAAAGCTTAACATCATTTAGGACATTCTTGCAATCACCAAGAGCAGAGACAAAGCGGCGCCAATTGTGATCAGACATGTCGGTCCGGTAAAACCAGAAGAAGTGATTCCTCTGGGCAATAGCAGCCACGAAAGCAGGAGTGAACCAAGGAGAAGGAGGAGGTGTAAGTCAGAATTTTCTTGCTGGGATGAAAGCATCGATGTCGGCTTTCACCCAGGAGGAAACCTCATAAGCACATTCTTGAAAAGGGAGACTAAAAATTTGTTCCAAAGAACATCGCAAAGAAAATCACGGAACGAATCCCAGTCTGCTAGTGGATAACAATAAAATATTCTGCTGGTGGGAGGTTCCTGGATGGAGAGGTAAGGGAAAGAGATATTTCCAGACACCACCGCATGGTCAGAGTTATCAAGAGGGTAAAACTGAATGATATGGCAAGAGTCAGAGATAGAGGTAAGGAAAAGATCTAGAAGATCAGCGTGACCTTCAGGATTACCGGAGAAATGCGTGAGGAAATTCGGCACTTGTATGAATGACTGAATGATTGAGAAGTTCAGTGTTTGGACGCCAATGACAGAGTTTGTCAGTCATTTGGCGTGATGGACATTAAAATCACCAGAAACAAATATATTAGCGAACGTGTAAAGGGAAATGGCCTTACCTGTCTAGCACACAACTATATTTTCTAGCATGCAAAAGTCAGGGGAGGAAGGGAAGCGGTAGAAAAGGAAGAGATAGCTTACTGAGTTTAGTAGAGTGGAGTAGAGATTCAAGAGAGATATCCCTAGCTAGAGGTAGATATTCTCTAGCGTAAGCTGCCAGTCCATGCATGTGGATATTAGAGAGGTAACTGGGAATCGGGAAATCAGAGGAGGGGATTGTAGGATTGAGGTTAGTTTCGCAGAGAGCTGGAATGTCAGAGGACCTAACGCGAAGGAACGACTCCGCACTGCAGAAGTTAGTTCGAATGCCATTAAGCTTTATATCAGCTAATATTCATCAAATAAAGCTTAAAAAAAGTATATCTTATTTTTGAAAGTTTTTTTTAATAAAGATAATTACAATGTGCTGACACACGGCCTTTTTGGTAAAAATTAGCGATTTTTAAAGACTTAAAATTAACCTCCTTCCAGCCAATTTGAATTAGTTTTGAAATACAGCAAAGTATGCTACTGATTAGAAATATAAATTTAATTTATCAACTTGAAATTAAAACTAAAATAAAAACTTCAAGAAAGATTTTTTATGTAACGTATGACGTCATCTAATTCAAAATTATTTGGTTATATGTATTAGACATTTTTAGATGCATGTAGAAATAAAATATGTATTTTTCTAATATTGTGTAGGGTTCGAACAATTTATTGGGGCTGTAACTTATTTTAATACTTTTTTTTATAATCGTGTCACCCCAAGCAAGGCATTTTACTGCCAGTGTTGTGCAGGGGGTTACATAGGAGGAATGTTATGAGAAGGAGTGAGAGGCTGCAGGGGGTGTCAGGAAGAGAGTAGAAAAAGGAAGAGAATACTGATGAGAGTGGGGTGGAGGGAGAAAATAGCATGAGAGAGAGAATGTAAGTTAGTGAGACAGGAGATCACTATTGACTTTTCATTTAAATTCTTGAAGATTATAGCTGTCGGGAAAGCAAGTATGCGGAAGGGAATTCCACAGGCGGGAAGTGCGAGAAAAGAAGCTGATGGATTAGAATTTGCGTTTACAATTTATTGGTTTCACAGTAAAAGAGTGGGACCTAGTTGCTAATCTTGTGGCTTGAAGAAATTCATATATAGGGGGTAAGTTCATTGGAGCTAAGTTCATCGGAGCAGAAGCTGTGAAAGTATTTGTAGGAGAGACACAGGAAAGCCACACTGCATCGATGAGAAAGCGACTGTATCCTAGCTGCCAAGTCAGGATCGATCACATTACAGATTTTCCGTTGGATTTGGTCGAGGACACCTAAGTGGATAGCAGGAGCACCCGACCAGATATGACAGCAATATTCAATGCACAGGTGGACGGTAGATTTGTATATGTGCAGGATTGTTTCGGACGGGAAAATCTTCCTTGCCCTACACAGAGAACCGACTTTCTTAGCAGCGGATTTAGTTATGGATTCTATATAGTTGTTCCATTTGAGGTCTGATGTGAGAGTTAATCCGAGGAGATGCAGTGTTTTACTTTCAGGGAGAGAAGCCTGATCCATGTTAATAGGCGGAAGTGGTTATTAGATTGCAGCTTCGTTTTGGAAGCATTAAAATTTACGAGCCATTTCTTACCCCAGTTCACCACAGATTGGAGGTCCTTTTCAAGCTCGGCAGCGAGGTTTGCTTTGTCAGCCTCGGCAGATTTTTGATCGAGACGAGAGTAAACCGTAGTGTCGTCAACATATATGCCTACATGGGATCTTATTACATCAGGGAGATCGTTAATATAGATAAAGAAAAGCGTAGGACCTAGAATAGAGCCTCGAGGGACACCTGCATTCATGTGATAGTATTGGGAGGCTTTTTCGTTTAATACTACCCCCATTCTACGGTTTGAAAGGAAGGATTGGATTAGGACAAACAATTGTCCAGTTATGCCATAGCCTTGCAGCTTGTATAGAAGGCCAGCATGCCAGACTATGTCAAACGCTTTGGAGATGTCAAGGGCTTCGCCGTTTTTGTCGAGGGCCTGGTGTGATGGTCGTGAGCATATCAGCAGTAGACCGGGTGAAGCGGAAGCTTTACTGTTTGTCAGAGAAGAGTCTGTAGGCTGTGAGATGTTGTACCATTTCGGCGTTGATGATGGCTTCGATCACTTTGCCAAAGATCGGTAGGAGGCTGATAGGGCGATAATTAGTGGAGTCAGAGGGTTCTCCAATATTTTTAGATATAGGAACCACGGAGGAGGATTTCCAGCAGGCAGGAAAGCAGGAAGCAGAAAGGCAGTAGTTATAAAGTTGAGAGTGAACAGAGGAGAATTCAGGAGCACATTTCTTTAGGACAATGATGAGTATTCCGTCGCCACCGCTCGCCATATGGGGGTCAAGCTTAGAAATTATTTTGGAGACCACCGAGGGAGTAATTAGTATGTCAGTCAGTTGGGCCTGGGTTCGGAGAGGGAAGGAGACCTCAGCCGCACAGTCTTCAACAGGAAAGTTAAATACTTTATTCCAAGGGATGTCAGTCAGGAAATCGCTGAACGAGTTCCAATCGGCTCTATGGTAGCAGTAAGATATTCTGCTGGTCTGAGGTTCTTGGGTGGGCTGGAGGCGGAAGGAGATGCTGACGGAAACTAACACATGGTCAGAGTTTCCGAGAAGGCAGAGTTGCTTGACATTGCAAGAGTCAAGGGTGGAGGTAAAGCACAGATCTAGTAGTAAGTTGTGTCCATTAGGGTTATTACAGAAATACGTGGGGAGCTCCACCACCTGCGTAAGGGACTGAGTGATAGAAAAATTAATGATGTGTACACCAGCAAGATCTGTGACGGAGTTATCCAGCCACTCAGTATGATGGGCGTTAAAGTCGCCAAACACAAATATATGGGCAAACCGGTGGGAGGAAATGGCCTTGTCGATATTGTTGGAGATGCTATCAAGAACGGAGCAGTTGGGAGATGATGGGGAGCGATAGACAAAGAAGAGATAGCTAACTAAGCTTAGAAGGCAGAGACGGAAACACATATAAGAATGATGTAAGGATTGCCTCCTCTATTCATATTCATATATATATTTATACAATAATCCTTTCTGGTTAAAATTCATTAAGAAAGGCGCCGTAGTTTTTGTTAACCCAGATACTTTCGATCTTCTCCAAGATCATCTTCAGGAATGAACTGTGAAAACAAACTTAATAGAATGTTCAAAGTATATTATTTGTTCACTGTTGATTATCTTGCAAAATGCAACATTGGTAGAATTGAGACTTTCCTAATGCAATCACAACTTCGCTGGGCTGGTCATGTTGCAAGGACTAGTGACGACAGTATACCTAAGGTTTTCATATATAGCCAGATTGACAGTGAACAAAGGACATTTGGACGGCCGTGGCTCAGGAATAAAGATAAGCTAAAGAGTAACCCATCAGCTGTCAATCTGTCACATACTAATTTCGAGCGAGCTGCACTGGACAGAAATAACTGGAGGTTTTTGCGCCATAGTTGTATCGAAAATTTTGAGATCTGTCGTATTGACTGGTTAAGAGACGAAAGACAACGGTGAAAAGTGTCAGTAAATATATCTATTGTTATGTCCCGAGATCCGCGCTGTTGCACAATATGTCGACTGGCGGGACTGAAGAGTCCCATCCGATGCAAACATAGAAAATGAATGAAGTTTTCAGATCTTCATACGTCGAAATCAACGGGAGAATCCATCATATATATATATATATATATATATATATATTAGATTACAAAACAAAACAAAACATATTAGCCATAATAAACACCTTGACAGAAACCTACTATAATGAAGCACAATACCATATCAAACTAAGTATAAATGATGGTTACGAACTTAATTAAACACAGAAAAATAATTTCTATAAAACTCTGCAACTTATACCAAGGAACTATTTTATTTC
Source organism: Ascarosepion bandense (assembly GCA_037127315.1). Classification (NCBI taxonomy): domain Eukaryota; kingdom Metazoa; phylum Mollusca; class Cephalopoda; order Sepiida; family Sepiidae; genus Ascarosepion; species Ascarosepion bandense. The sequence goes on from JBBBDQ010001709.1 coordinate 466,162, forward strand.
CAAGAAAGAGTGATAATTATATAACCTATCCAGTCCTAAATTAATAGATGACAAGAAGAAATTCCTCAATCTATAACATAATGGCCGTCTCAAGCCTAAATTTGACCTCCACACAAAGACCGAAATTGAAATCCTACACTAGTCATTATCTCAACTGGAAACTGACAAAGTATTCAAATTGCATCCAAACCTCTTTTTCAAAATTCTTCTACTTTATGTGATGTGTCCTTTCAGGACGTAGGCGATCACGGACCTTCACTTTAATCCTATCCATTGCCGCCCTTAATATCTCTCCCAAACCATGCTCTGCCATCCACCTGCTCAAACCCATCAAATTTGTCTCGCGCTGCTTTTCCCTGTCTTTCTCTCTCTTTATTCATCCCGTGAGTATTAGATTCTCCAAGCCTTTCTTCCTCATTACGTGTCCCAGCTGTCTCTTCATGATGCTAAGTATAAGTTTTCATTTCGTTTGCATCCTCTCCAAAACCTTGTCGTTGTTCACGTGCTAGGTCTCCATGGTATTCCTCGGTTTCCCTCCTGCAGAACAACATTTCTGCTACTTCGAATCTCTTTTTCATCCTTGAAGCGATTGTCTAGCATTCATTAGCAATATAGAAGGACAGATATCACATAACAATCATTATTAATGAAAAAGAAAAAGCCAATACTCAATAACATCAACTATGAACACGGCCATAACGTGCTGACCGTTTTTGTAAAAGAAAACATTCCTATAAATCTAGAAACATACATACATAAAAATAAAATCATCCTAAAAGCATAGCCAAAAGTGCTCGGATATAATGAACATTCGAACAATTTCTATATAATTTATGCATAGATTAGAAGCTTATAAAAATATAAGAAAATTAAATAAACCGCAGTAATTTGTCAGTCGTTTTTAATGAAACTTATATATATATATATATATATATATATATATATATATATATATAAATTAATTTTACAGGATCATATGTCCATTTCAACGAGTGAAACCAACACCCGCATCATCGGCAATCTTAATGATTATGGTAAAGTACAATCATTTGTTTGAGTATGAGTATGTGTAAAGAAAACGGATGAATATTAAAAGTAGACGAAAACTTGTGTCTGTTTAAGTGTGTGTTCCTCGTGTAATAAGGACATTAGATGTTCATTATGAATATACGTACATGTAAGCGAAAATAATGTGTGTCAAGCGTATTTAAACTATAGACGAATTAAGTGTGTGTATATGTCAGTAAGGTTAGTATGTGTGTGAATGACAGCAACAAAATACATTTCCGTTCAAAATTGTAAAGAATATTGTATACACGTGTCAAGCGATGGAACGATTTTCTTTTTTAAATAAATTTAGAGAATCATGACGAATATATGTGCATGAGAAAATCATGTATGAATGTGTGCGTTTATTAGTCTGGATCATAATATATATATATATATCTGTTTCAAATTCGAAATAATGTAAAAATGATTTAAGCCGACTTTTTATAAATAAATAAATAAATAATTTTGAAAAATAAAATGTTAACGGTTACAATCTTTTAATAGAATAGTATGCATTAAAATACTAAATATCTATGTATTAAAATTATTACAATAACATAATTAAGTAATATAAATAATACATAAAAATTAAAACATACATATAAAATACCATATTATATCGTTACAATATTACAATTAGGCAATATAATTTTCTATTCATCTTGTCAGAAATTTAAATATATATATATATATCGGTCTTTGTCTATCTATCTATCTATCTATCTATCTATCTATCTATCTAGATAGATAGATAGATAGATAGATAGATAGATAGATAGATAATGTTCACACGAAGATTTGCTCCAAAATGGAGAGAGAGAGAGAGAGAGAGAGAGAGAGAGAGAGAGAGAGAGAGAGAGATACCATGTCCGACACATAGTTATAATCAGATAAATATGAATAAGTGTGATAGATAGATAGATAGATAGATAGATAGATAGATAGATAGATAGATAGATAGATAGATAGATAGATGCCCAAGAGACGAATAATAAAATTGTATAAGACGAAGTCCAGTTAAGTCGATCTTTTCTTCATTTCTGAATTAAATGATTTCTCCCTTGTCTTTTCTAAACCAAAATAAGTCATAAGCTAAGCTGAGAAGTCATTTGCCCACAAGGCAATCGATAACATAATAGACAGAATTCCCATTAGTATAAATTTACATCTAATGCGTGATGCATTCAGATATTTCTGTTGTTCTTAAATTGAATGAAACCACATCCATTCAAATAAGGGCTCCTTATGAACGACCATGAAGAGCATCATGTCGCCAAGTGTTTTATTACTGAAGAGAAAAAGTAAAGCTCAAATAAAAAAAGAAAACACAGAAAAGAATTCATTAAAGGTACTACAAGAATATTGGAATAATTCCCTATCAAGATAAGCGTATTTCTCAAGGAATAAACACGTAGTCAATACTTGGAAAGTTAAAATATTGTCCAAAAACTTTTTCTACATATACATCTTGCTAAGATATTTTAATCAAGTGTTGCTGAATTGCATCTGAATATCTGCCTCCACATGAAACGCACTTCATGAACATTGATGAATTGCAGATTGACAAATCTTTGAGAAGAATAGCAGTAATGGCAAATTAACAGGGAACAGTTGAAGAACAGTCTACTCTAAGAGGAGACAGAAGACTGCAACAACCATTAGCATGTTTCTAGCGTGCTAGTTAACAGGAGAGTCTAGTATACTTGTAACTTCGTGATTTAAATATCTGGGAAGTATTTTAATAGAGAACGGTAGGCGCGACACTAAAATCTAAAAGAACATTAACATATCGAAAGTTGTTTTGCAAATGCCAAGTAAAATATAAAGAAAAACAAAGCGTGCTGAACTGTTACGTAATATCAGTCCTCCTATACGGTAGTTAGTTGAATAATTTCCTCACATATCTTCATCAAGAAACTTGAAGCAATAAAAACATGGCTTACGGAAGAATGCTGAGAATATCATGAACCAAACATGTGAACAACGAAGTTTTATAGAAAATGGAAACAAAAAAAGACACTTATACTTAGCATCAGGAAAGGACAGTTGACATTACTTGAGCATTTAATGAGGAAAGAAGACCGGGAAAATATGATACTGACAGGATAGATTGCAGGAAAGATAGAGGAAAACAACGCATAATCAAGGTTGAGTAAACGGACGGCGGAGCAAGATTTAAAAAGAATAACAAAAAAAAAAAAACATTTATTAACATCTACAAAGGAGAGGCAATTGTGGAGATCCTTCATCGCCTACGTCACGAAGCGACACGGCACACAGAAAAGACTTTGAAATGTTATGATACAAATTTCCTAAGCATAGCTTACATGTGGCATAAGGCTGAAAGTATTGAGCGCCAAATGAGAATGAAACTCACAACTCAGTTGTAATTGATCTTGCGTAACCAGCTTGTTAAACATTGCACCAGGTAGAAGTGCCCACCTGTAATACTAAATTAATATACTAAACGTAACTTAAATGTGGCACAAGGCCGAAAGTATGAAGCGTTTAGTGAGGATTAAACTCATTACTCACTTGAACTTGATATAGCGAATCCAGCTTGTTAACCATTACAGCACGTCGAAGTGTCAACCTATGTAGCTACAGTGATACACTAAGTGTAGTTTAGATGTGGCACAAGGCCGAAAGTATAAAGCTAGGATCGAACTCACAACTTAGTTGTAATTGAACTAGCGAGACCAGTCTGTTAACCACTGCCCCACGTAAGAGTGCCCACTAGTGATGCTATATTATTTTACTAATCGTATCTTAGAAGTGGCGCAAGTTCAAAAGTATGGAGCGCCCAGGGAGAATCGAACTCACTAAACATTTGTAATAGATCTAGCGAGACCAGCACGTTAACCATCCCATCAGGTTGACGTGCTCATCTTTGATGGTATAGTGATTTACTAAGTGCAGCCTAGAGGTGGCACAACGCCCAGTGAGGATCGAGATCACTACTCAGTTGTAATTGATATAACGTGACCAGCTGGTTAATCACTACACTACGACGAATTGCCCACCTGTGATAGTAGAATGACCAAAGAAAGAACTTACTTCGATTGCCTTATGCGCTGTCATAGCAACTTCCAATTTTTCAGGTTTTGCATCGTTTATTTCGCATATTTACTACGTTTAAATAAAATTACTTCGTTCGTTATTCAAGTTGGCACGTTATTATTACTCTCTCCATCTGCCTACGTAATCAACTGACAACACTAGACGCACACTTACTCGAGTTATGGAATCTGTGTTCGGCTCGAAGTGATAGCCTCATTTTCCTGGCACCCTTATCATTAGAAATGTTAGCGGATTACCAATGATGGTAGGCGGTGGAGGCGATGATAGCAAGTAAATTGTTTTCTTTCTTTCTGTCAATTATGACTGAGTATTGAAGAAGAACTAAGAGCAAAAGATGGACGTATTTAAAAAGAAAAAGCAAGAATTGAAACACAGAAGATAACGCCCACGTCTCCAGTATCATTTATATTAGATTTATCTTCACGCCAACGTCATCTGGTGATGATATCTGAGTAATATGTGACAGAAAGTCTCCTGAAATCATAAATATCTTCAGATTTATTATTTTTGTTGACATTGAATTTTCACATCAGTGGCTTTCAATGGAGGGCAAGAGACATCGCGTATCTCGTTGATTTTAGAAATGCTTTCATCTGAATGGCTTCGATTCTTTTTTGATTTTCCATTCTTCCAGTCTCTTCACAAAAAGTTTGGAACTGTTCCAATTTATTATTATTACTGGGAGAAAGAAGCGAGCGCTGATAAAATGAATCTTTACCTGCTATTTTCTAGAATGGTTTCCAAACGGTGCGGCTCGCCTCTCAGGTGCGACAGAAGAGGGTAGCAGATGAAATGGAATGACTGAAAGACAAAGATTTAGAAACAGTTTTTTTAAAATTCATCTGCCAAAAATAAATATGCATTCAAAATTTTAAATATTATTATGGATTAATTCTAATTGCATGCATGATTCCCAATATAAATAGTTAATAATAATTATTGACCGATTTTATCTATGTGGTGTTTTTGCTTTATATCAAGTATTTAGAATATATGGTCCGCAAATTAGATGAGAGTTATTAATGATAATATTCTGATTTCGAATTCGTGGTTATCTCTCTCTCTCTCTCCCTCTCTCTCTCTCTCTCTCTCTCTCTCTCTCTCTCTCCCTCTCTCTCTGTTTTTTAATGTACTTTTTATCACATAAAATTTACCGAGGCGCGAGCAAATTCTAATCCTGAAAATGCAACTCAGAGAAAAAAAAGTTTAGGATCCCCTGCCCTATAAGAATGGCGAACCGTAGATTCATACTAAACCACTGAAAGACATGAGCATCACGAATTTTAGAAATCCATTCTGCATCGCCCGTCACGCGTGTGTTATTAAGAGACAATCTCCACTGTTGTCCCGACTTCGATACAGTGTTCGAAAATCAGCTATGGCGCCACCAAACAAAACTTCTTGCATGCAAAAATCTACTTTAATTTCAAGGTTCAACGTTCGCATACTTAAAACCATAAATTAACTGCCTGAACTTGTTTCATCTGCAATTGAACTGAATATCAAAGTCATCTGTATTCAGGAACATCGCTATTTTCATTCTGATGTCAAGCTTAAAAATAACTTTGTTGGGAAAAGTTGGCTCCCTATCTCAGACTCGGCTTGGAAAAATTCCATATGTACTATCATTGGCGCTGTTGGCATGTTACTTGATCGACTAGTACATAAAGCGCTCCCGCACATTGAAAAAATTGAATTCAGAAACATCTAAACAATGCACAAAGACCCAACTAGATCATATCGTAATAAACAAGTGGAAGAACAGTGCAATAAATTTTCAAAGCTTCAACGCATTTGAAAGAGTATCTTCAGACAATCGGAGTGTCTCTTCCACCATCCGATTTAGTCAGAGCTAATAAGAAAAAAGCAATCTGCCATACTACCTATGACTGGTCTCTTCTAGCAACAATTAGTCATCTCAAAGATAAGTACACAACTGGTGTCAAGAGTAAGTTTGAAATGAATGCCAGGGAATCATCTCTTAATACAACCTAAAATAATTTTGTTACTTCTCCTGAAAAGGCTGTAGCAGATGTCATACTATTAAAACCTAGACATCAGCAACACATTACTTTGGAAAATAACATTGAACCACAAGGGAATAATGTGAAAGAAAAAGCGGCCATAAAAAATTAAATCTATCCCTTAAATCTGCACCAGACTTCAATGAAGAGCTTGCTCAACTCAAGAACTCTTATGAAGATAAATAAGCTGAATACACCCAGAAAAATTCGCCTCATCAACTCTGCTGCTACTAGTAAACAATATGTTCTGTTGAGAAAACTCAACATAATTAGTGGCAGAAAATCAACTAATAAATCCAAGTTAAAAGCTAATAGTGAAGTTAAAAGGTTGAATAAATGGCAAGATCATTTTTTTTTAAATCTCTTTGGAAAAGTACCAGACATTTTAGATACAAAAGTCAAGCAAATAATTAAACATCTTCATATTAAACCTGGAAATTTTACAGATGTAGAACTTGAAACAGTTAAAAAAAACAAAAAAAAAACACCCCAAATAGGATAGCAACGAGACTTGATAATATTCTTCGGGGGTTCGAAAGACCCAGGATTACAACGATATTCTACCCCAACTCTGTAAGGCCACATATAATGGAGAAGATATAGAAAGTTGGACAGAAGGCTGCATACTTCCTTTTAAAATTGGGAATTTTAGTCTAGTGGACGAGTCAAAGAAGGATCATCCAAAAAGATTCAATTCAGAAGATTTGGAAGCTGCTGTTACAGCAGATCTTGCCGCTACGACAAAGGAACTCAGTGAGTAATTTACGACAGTTCTACGGCAATTGAAAAAGGATGATAAATGGGATCCACTGAAACTTTCTCCAAAGTATCAACAAGAACGTGTCGATTATTGCGTGTCATTACTTGAAGGACAATTTCCGGTACCCATTTTTGACAGGTATTTTACTGGTAATGAGGAATAGATGCTTTACCATAGTTTTAAGAGCCTACTCAGTAGTCGCGAGTAGGACTTCATCCAAAGAAGATCATATTGTTTATTATTTAAGATGATGAAGTAAGTATTTATATTTATTTTATTGTTTTTTTTTATCTTTAGGCAAACGTTTTATGTGGGAAATTCACAAGTGACATTAAAAATTTTATCACATAAAGTTAATTAAAATTTAATATTTTTTAATATTTTTCTCCAATAATGACCGTATTAAGAATAAAATAATTTATGTTTTCTTTAACATAGCTTTATTAAAAAGGATTTTTAATTTTTCTGTCCTCTGTTAATAAATAGAAGACATTGAAAAAATAAAAATGTTTTTCACTACAAAATGAATGAAGAATGACATTTATTAAAGAATTTATCACATAAAATTAGTGTCAAAAATTAAATTCAATAAAAATTTAATATTTTACAACTATTCCTAAAATTATACCACAAAATGTAAAACAGAAGACATTTCGTCTTGTCAATATTGTCTTTCTCTTTTTTAATTTTTGCGATTATTTTAAACAGCGAAATTTACAAAAAATGTCATTATTAAGAATTTTGTCACAAAAAGTTAATATAATTTTTTCTTTTTGCTATTATTCTTCATAATAATGAATATTCTGATGATCAAATTCATTTTTTAATGAATAATTTGTGTTTTCTTTATAACACTTGAAGTATACCGTCTTGTAAGAAAAAAATGAATGTCACTTTTTGCCTACGCAGCTCCAATAATTCACTGAAAAAAAAGCATACCATGGAGTAAAATGTCCCCAATCTTAATAAAAACTATGCTTTTCCGTCAAAAAATGTTTATGTTATTGTGAAAAGGAAAGACAAAAGTATTTTAAATTATTTTTAATGCTTTAATCATTTCAAACATCTTCGAAATTTTGGTTAAAAATCTTGTTTTTTATCGACAGCGAGTGATCAGATTTTTACCAGAGTTTACTACGTAATTATGGTTAAACAATTGTTTCAGGTGAAAAACACATTAATTTTTAATGAAGCTTTCAAGACTTATACACAAATGAATGAAATTATTTTTATGCAGGACACTTTGGGGAATGTAAATCATCTGTTTTCTTTTTTCAATCGGTTATAGCTTTCCCGAAAATCTGCTTCGAATAATAAATCAAAAAATAAAAAATTACATTATTTAATTTAAGTACCTCCACTTATTTTCGATACCTAATTTTTAAACTGAATTTTTAAAAATAAAATAAAAATTCTTGAAGCTTTGATTTTAGCTTTAATTGGAAGCGTATTTTGCTTACTGGAAATAGTAAACTTAATGATTTAGGTTTCAATTAAATCTAAATGATAACTCCTAGAAAGCGTTTCTTTTTTAAAAATTAATTTTAAAATTTAGACATCGAAAATAGCAACATATACATTTACGTAAAAAATAATAAATAAGTATTTACGAGTGTTTAAAAAGTGTATGTTGAAAATTACTTAAAACAAAATTAACGAGCTTAATATATTTACAGTAAATTAAAATACATATATATTATAAAAATATTAAGCTGGTTAATTTTGTTTGGTTGATCGTATTTTATGGGGGAAGAGGTGACTGTTCTGCACCTCCCACTCCTGCAAAATACGATTATCCAAAATTGAATTTTCCAAATTCTAAAATTCCCATGACTGAATTCCAAATACCTGCGTCCTGGCATTTCTTAATCCATGATAGTCTCTAAAAGATTCCGCCATTCATACAAACTTTAAATTTTAATTTCTGAAATCTAAACATTCCGAAGTCCAAACCCTCCATACCTTAGAATATAAGGTTCCTACACATTTTAGAAGCACCATATAATTTCTACAAAATAATAGTTTACTTAATATTTTTTAAATTTCAATACCCTAAATCTTTCTCAAAATATTAAAAAGTACTGTGTAATAGGATGTGCGTTGTGGCGCAATGGATATCGGCTCGGAACGAGAAATCGGGGAGCCGAGTTCGAATTCCAGTTGAATTCCTTGCATTCACGCACAAATACCATTGGGAAAGGTATTAATCCGTCTCTCCCCTCCAGTTATGGGTTAAATAACAGGGCAGATTGGGTTCTATAGCCTTGGCAGGCAACCAGTCTACCGCAGAAAGCAATGGCAACCTACTGCGGGATAATATTCTGCCCAGTCAGTCATGTCTCTTTCGAGACATGATCGCCCAAGCGTGTATCACGTATGGCACTTAACTGACTGACCCTAAAACCTTTCTCAAAATATTAAAAGTACTGTGTAACAGGTTGTCATCGTAACTGATTCCCGAGATAAGCCGTGTGTATTTTGTCTTCCCCAAGATCAGAATGAGCGAGAACGATGGTTAAAGGCACACCCCTAAGCAAAACAAATACTGTTGTTTTTGAAGGCGTTTTCTATATGATTATGAAAAAGTGTTATTAAAGGAAAAGTACGACCCAGAAATTCACCGTCAATATTGGATTATTTGCCGTAAGTGTCCATAACTTGTTCTCAACCACAACCAAGAAATAAAACTTCCACTTCTGTGCGAAATGTCCAAAATGATGAGTTTCTAGAAAAAGACAAAATCCTCACGTTTGAGAAATTTCATTAGAGTATCGATAAACGAGAGTTTGTGTCATCAGTTACATGCTATAAATCAAACAATCAGCTGTTCATCCAATCTGTTGATATATTTTTTTTTAATATTTTTAATTAAACCTTTTTTTTTTTAAACTTGGTATCCGAATGATACTGTTATGGTAAATTACCCATGTACAAACGAACTCTTCCAAACTATAAATAAGCAGCAGTTTCAGTTTTGTGCTGAGCAGAGATAGAGAGAGAGGCTATTCCAGCAGAGAGCTCTGACAACCGGACCTATACAGTCACGCTGGTGATCTTCTCATTTTGTATCTGTTTGTACTACTGTTCTTTGTTAATATATTTGTTAAACTGTATTTCGTCTTTGTGTCTTTATTTCTGGTCCTTAACCAGGTCACAACATCTTGGCGACGAAGACTCTAGAAGGCCCCCCAAAAATGCGTGGAAATTGTCAATATTGGTTCAACATTTTTCGTTATACCTTGTTCTATTCATCGGTACTTGGCAATAAAAAATAGGAAACTGAACGAAAAAAGTTATATTTTCGTTACACCTTCTACTCAACAGTATTGGTAATCCAGAAACGGAAACCGAACGAAAAAAAAAAAGAAAGAAAGGTGTAACTAACTTACACTTAACTTGAACGTAAGCCGCTAAACTACGAGAATTCAAGTTTTTCAAGAAAAAAAATAAGAACTCATGATTTCCCTGGGTGAGTAACAAATTAAAGTTTTATTCATTTCAATTAATTTGTATTTTTGTTTACTAACGTTTTTTTTTAATTGTATTCGGTTTAATACTAAAGAAAATACACTGTCAAACATAGACGAATTTAAATCCGCCATATTCATAATTCTTAAGTTCCAACTTGAGCAGCAAAATCAACGGAAATTTAAATACAAGCGGAACAACTAGAAATGCTAAAACAAGCTGAAAAAGAATGGCTGGAATTTCAAAACAAACAGAAATCAGACAAGACTTGAATAAATTTTACTTCAAACTCAACAACAGCAAAGAAACTTGCTTGAACTGGCAAACAGGGGACAAATTAGTGAAAACGAAAATGCATTCTCACAAAACACGATCTGGAGCGCAATAGCCATTTTTACATATTCTCCGGACGAGGATGTAACTTTCGCCTCCTAATTAGAAGAATTCGATTTAAAAAATACTCCATAGATTGCATAAATTTGTCTGACTCTAAGAAAGTTTGCCTTCTTCCTCGAAAACTGGGTACTACGGTGCATACTAAATTTGTGAACTATATTTTACCACGTACAACAAGCGAACTGGCATTTACTGACGTGGTTAAACTTATAGAACCTTTTAGGCCTAAAACTTCATTCTTTCTTAAGAGCTGGAAGTGTATCAAATTAACCAGAAAGGATAGTGAAGATTATTCGCGTCGGTCGTGAACAAGCAATGCGACGATTTCAAACTGTCAGAATTGGATTCTGGTTCAGATTAAACAATCATAAATCTGCACACTTGGAAAAAGTTGGTAAAACCAACCTTGCTAAGAACTAATAATATGGCCAAATCTGTGACAGGGGAGAAAATCAAGTTTAAGGAAGAACTTATCACTAATGTAATTTTTCAAGGAAGGACGTTAAAACTAAAAAACTTCGTATTAAATAATACAGAACATTTATTCGGCACCGACTGGATGGAGAAATTTAAGTTGTAGAACATTTCAATTAATACTTCTTCTTCTTCTTCTTCTTCTTCTTCTTCTTCTTCTATGTGCCCTGTTCCTTCAGGACGTAGGAGATAATGGATTTCCACGTCTCCCTATCCCTGATAGCTCTTAGCACGCTTTCTCCTGTTACCCCACCCAAACTCCGCTCTGTCATTCACTTGCTCAGGCCCTTCAAATATGTTATCCGCTGCTTTCCACCGTTTCTCTTTCCCTCTATCTGACCTGTAAGTATCAGATTCTACAAGCCTTCCTTCCTTCCTTATCACATGTCCCAATAGCTTCATCATTGCTCACATGCTTGATCCATGATATTCGAAGCATCCTTCTGTAGAACCACATTTCAGTTACTTAAAGTTTTTCCTTCATCTTTGATGATATTGTCCAGTATTCACTGCCATATTGAAGGACAGGTATTACATAGCAATCCGGAACTATATTCTTTGTTTCTAGCGAAATTTTGCTGTCTTTTAATACTCTGCCCAGCTTCTGGAATGTGTCTTTGGCTATTCCAATTCGCCTTCGGATCCCAGTGTCGCACATTCCGTCTTCCGTTAGAACCCTTCCCAAGTACTTAAATTTTTGTACTCTGCTTGATTTTAGTATCCCCCACCTGTAATTGGCATTTTGGGATCCTCCCTCCGTTTTCTTGTAGTTTATTTGTAGTTCTTTCTTTTAACTTTCTTCATCTCCCTTCTTTAGGAAGTCGTGTAGTTTTTTTCTGTATCAGCTATCAACACTGTATCATCTGCGTATCTTATGTTGTTGAGATTGTGACTGCCAGTGACGAATTCTGACATAACTTCTATGGTCCTCAGGATAGTCTTGCTGTACAAGTTGAATAGATCCGGTGAAAAGATATCCTTGTCTTACGCCCCTTTCCATCTTTGTATATCTGATGAATTTGTTTCCTGTCCGTATGCGGGCTGTTTGCTGCCAGTAGATATTCTTGATTACTCTGATGTGTTTGCCAAATATGTCGAGGTTGATAAGCATTTCTATCAATTCCTTGTGGCGTATTTTGTCGAACGCCTTGACATACTCTACAAACCACAGGTAAATTTCCTTTTTCACTTGTATCTCCCCTTTTGATAGCATCCGAAGCATAAGTATCGCATTCCTTGTTCCTTGTTCTGATACTGCTTCGCGCTCTCTTCATCAGGATTCGGACAATGCGTTTCGTTATGTGGCTCATCAAACTGATTGTTCGGTGGAGTTCGCATTCGATTGTACCTGGCTTCTTAGACAGAGCTATGAAAATCGATTTGCTTAGGTCATATGGTATTACCATTGTTGTAGATTTAATTTATTTCCGTAATTTTCTCTATGCCAAAATCTTCTAAGGCTGTCAGCATTTCTATTACAATACCGTCTGGTCCAGCTGCTTTGTTCTTTTTATGTTTGGCCATTGCAGCTTTCATTTCGGATTTTAGTATTTCTGTTCCGTCAGCATCTTTGTTTACTATCGGTTGCTCTCTCTTGTCGTGGAAGAGATCTTTTATATATTCTTCCCATCGCTGGAGTATTTCCTCTTTCTCCAATATGATCGTTTCATCCTTGGATTTTATACATCCTGTTGAGAATCATGTTCTTTGGCCTCTCAGTTCATTTCTTTAAGCATTTCTCCTTTATTAGTCTTGCTCAATCTCTCTAATTCGGCACATTTGTTGTTGGGCCATTCCTCTTTAGTCTGACTGCACTTAGTCCTTATTTCCATTTGTAGTTTCTTGTATTCACTTCCATGTCTTAGCATAGTTCTCTGTCTCTTTTGCATCATGTCAAGAATCTCTTCAGTCATCTACTCGTTTTTTCTTCTGCGTCTGATTTCCTCTGGGACCTTGTTTGCTGATACCACTAGCGATCCTGTAAGTGCGACCCATTTCAAATTTCCATTTCCCATTTGTTCTTTGTATTTGTTTCTCACTCTATCAGTGTATTTTTCTGCAGGTCGAGGTCATTGAGTCTGGATGCTGCTCTAGGCTTCTTTAGTCTCTAAAGTTTTACCCTTAGTTTGCAGGTAACTGGAAGGTGGTCGCTTCCACAGTCGGTACTTGGATAGGTTTTGCATTGAAATACCGCGTTTCTGAATCTTTTGTTTATGGTTACATAATCGATTCGGTTTTTCATGTTACCTCTTGGGCTTCTCCATGTCCATAAACATCTCGGGTATTCTTAAAACCTGGTCATTTACCTTACACCACTCTACCCATCTTTCACCCGGTCGCTGCGGATTCCTAATCCAAAGTTGCCAGTTGTCTCCTCTTCCCTCTCCTTGCCTACTTTGACATTCAAGTCTCCCATGATGGTTCTAATTCCTTGGCTTTTACATTGAGCCTTTGCATTGTCAAGAGTAGAGTAGAAAGATTCTATTTTTTTCTCAGTGCTTTGTGTTGTTCGTACATAGACGACTATAATTGCTATGTTGAAGGGTCTCACTTTCAGTTTGACCAGGAGAACTCTTTCAGATAACTGGTAGTATCCCAGAATGCATTTCTTCATTTCTTCGTCCAGTATTAAGCCGACTCCCTTTTCGTTATTTTTACCTCATGTTGTTGTCGCTGCTGAAGTCTCCATTGTTTGGCCATCTACTTTCGCATATGACCCAATCTGCTCATTTCCTGCTTCACATTCTCAAATTGAGTACAGTTGTTCAGCGTCCTAACGTTCCATGCTCCTAGGGCAATTTTTTCTTTGTTGTGCACAGTCACAGGGATACCTGTTGCTCAATTCTTTCCTATCCAGGCGTTAAGTAACGCCGTTGGTACTAACAGTCGCTGGATGACGGTCAGGTGACACCTGTTGCCCATGTCGAACCTTACCGGGCGAGGAGTTACTTCCTTTGGAATTAACCCCTTTCACGCAGTTGTGTTTTATATATAAGTTTTGTAAAGCAAGGATTGTACGCAGGATAGATAGAGGAGTCGTAACCAGTTGTCTTCTCCACGGTGATTTATAGAGACACCACCTCTAGTTCGCTGGGCGATGACTCCTTAAGAGTTCCTCCGACCTTTCTCGGCTTAATTTTTGTCTAACCGGGTTGCTAACATCCCGTAAAAAATGAACGGATAAGAACGGATGTGGTGGGGGGAATGAATGAATGAATGAATGAATATAAATATTAAGTACATACTTAGTATAAGTTCAAATGACTAGTCATGTAGAGGAAGATAATACAAATTTCCTAAATAAGCATTTCATTACAAGTAAACAGAGAAAAAAATTAATTTTTTTTTAAATTTTCGTAAATATTTCAAAGAAAATACCGTTACCATCTTTTGATAACTGCAGCAACTAATCTTCAATTGAAAAAATGATATATATTCGGTCGGGTTTCAATCCTGGGTTAAAAGCAATTGGAGTCCAACTGTACTGATGAGTTGTGATACAGCGAAACAGATCTGTCTGCGGATGACTATATATATATATATATATATATATATATATATATATATATATTAAATACAAAAAAGGAAGTGTATGTAAGTAAAATCCCAAAAGCCTGATTCTATTAATATTAATTTTATCAATGTTAAAAATGATCCAGTTGGAGGGCTCGATATAAATAATATTATCTATTTACAGAGCCAAATATATATATTATATAAAAAAATTCGTTGAAAAGCTATTTCAGCGATCAAAAGATTCGTTGAAAACTATTTCAACGATCAATAAAATTCGTTGAAAATCTATTTCAACGATCAAAAACAAAAAATTATTAATTCAAATATGGTACAAAAATTCACATACTAGAAGGAGCCCCAAAACATATCCATACAAAGAAATTTTTAAAAAATGGGGAGGGGATTAAAAAAGAAAAAATTATTTAAAATTTATCGTCCAGGCATTAAAAAACGGTAGAGTTATAACTCGATATTAGAAAGAAAGCTTTTTTCTTTTCTTTTTTTTTTTTTTGCCTTCTTTTCTTCTTTCTTTTTTCTTTCCAAAACTACAAACTACATCATGAAAAGCCTGGCGGACGATGCTGACAGCGACCATCCTGAAGAGAAAGAAGTTTTCGATGTCATTTACGATACTTTCGACATGTCAATACCACAAGCGACCCAGGAACAGCGCGGTTTAAAAAGAAAAAGAAAAATGACGGACTTTGTTGACGATAATAAAAACAAAACAAATTAAGACCCCTGCGGAGTTGATATTTAGGAAGATGGTGGTATGGCAAATTACCAATGCACAAATAAACTCTTCCAAACTATAAATAAGCAGCAGTTTTTTCTTTGTGCTGAGCAGAGAGAGATCTTATTCCATCAATTTCTCTGACAGCCGTACCAATACAGTCACGCTGGTGATTTTCTCATGTTGTATCTGTTTGTCCTACTGTTCTTTGTTAATATATTTCATTTTTGTGTTTTTATTTCTGGCCCCTAACCCGGCTGCAACAGTTACCATGCTGGTATATATATAATATTTTTTCTCGAATATCCATGTTTCAGCACTGGTCAGAAATCAATGAAACATATCGTTAACTTAGTAACTTAAAAATTCATAATAAGAAAACAAATTTAAAGATCATAAAGTTCGAGTCAAAACATTATATTTCTGATATTCTTATCAGGGCATTTGAATATTTTGTTATATCTCTGTCATTATATGATAGACCTCAGGATGATTATAAGTTACCCAGTGTAAGAACATTAACAGCATTAACATCAGCAGTTTCAAAATTAGATGACTTTAATTTTCTTGGTGATATTTTAGTGAAATCTTTGAAAATCAGAAAAAAGTGTATTCTTTTAGTTGATGAAGTGTATGCCCAGGCTGCTTTACAATATCATAAAGGAAACTTGTTTAGTTAGGCTGAAACTTCTGAGGGATTAGCAAAAACAATATTGGGCATCATGGTAAAGTTTTTAAATTGAGGACAAAAAATGTTATTTAAAATTATCCCAGTTGCAAAATTATAGGTAACTTTTTATGTATAAAAAAAAAATATTGTTTATGCAATCAAACCGTCAAATAATTGCAATTGTATGTGACAATAACAGAACCCATCATTTTTTTCCAAAAATTTGACATTGTTTTTAATAAGCATTGTATTAGTAAAAATGGCTTGTACTTACCTGTTTGATTTTGTCCACCTTTTCAAACAAATTCGGAATATCTTCTGAATTACTGTTTTATTCTGAAGCAAGAGATGATAGCAAAATACGAAATTGTAAAAGGTATTTTGAGTATGAAAAAATTCAATTCGTTAAACTTTGTAAACTAACTGATGTAGCAGTTTACCCAAAATCTATCGAGCAACAAAATGTTTCACATTGTTTAAAATTTTTTTGTGATCAAACTGTAGCTTAAAACACACCCATTATTAAATGGGGAGGATACTAAATAAACAGTTTAAAGTTTTAAAGTTTTGGAAAATTGTCTGTGTCAAAGAAATATATGGTGACACTAAAAAAATGATCGACTGAAAAAAGTGATATCAGATTTTGATGATGAACATCTGTTATTTTTTTTAATTCTCGAAAAATGACAATGAATGGAAGGGAATCAAGGAAAAAGAATGAAATCATTAATAGGAGTTACTAGTTTAACCATTGAAAATACATCCAATATCTTAACTGATGTTTGTAGATATTTCCTTGATAAGAAGTGGGTTTAATTTTCTTGGTAAATTTACCATAAAATATTTTAAAAATGAATATGGAAAATTAAGACTAAAACTACTTCATAAAGTCAAAGAATACAACTTACAACCATAATTACTCAAAATGTGAACATTTTCTGGATGAAATAGGATACCAAACATTTGATAACTATCCAAACCTTGAAACTAGGATCTGTAAAGATATTAAACGTCACTTTTGTCGATACTAGGTTATGCTAGAAGAAAAGATTGTCCAACGGAAGAAGAAATATTTAATAATATTAGCTTTATTTTCAAGAATATATACATTTTTGAAAGAAATAGATTGTGATAATTAAAAATACCACAGTGATACCATATTTTCTTATTTTAAATTTTACCTCTTTTTCCATATATTTAATTGGTTAACTCTCAAAATTATAAGGCTAAGTAATTTTGTGTTCTTAACAAGAACACATGTAAATTGATTTTAATTATTAAAACTATGTATACTGCTATTATTATATCCAGGCAGAATAAGTATTTTCTTCATCTTCTGTGAAATAAATTGTACATGTAAAAAAAATCATAATAAATTGTACAAATACAATTTAACCCCGTAAAGAAAATAAAGAGTTAAGTTCTAAATTTCAATCACCTGACGAAGGCTAGAGCGTACAACGACCGAAACCTCGTGAATATAGCAATAAAGCTGAATACAACAATCCATACAATGTCAATAGTGTAAATAAATACAATAGCTCATGTCAGAAACATAAACAAATTTTTTCGAAGTCTTTGATGAAATAACCTCGTTTGTTTGTAGATAAAAGTTTAAAAACAACATGCTCAAGAAAGATTTCTAAAATTTCTAAAAATACGAATTTCTTTCCCAGATTTATTTATATTATATGAAAGATTTTTATTTCAAAAACCACTCACTGCATAAAATAGGGAAACTTTACGTGTAAGTATGTCAAGGTGAACCTTCATAAAAAAAGATATTTTGCACAAGTAAATAAACATTGAGATGTGGCCGAATCAACCAAATATTTGTTTACTATTAAATATTGATTACTAACAACGAACACGACCGAAAGGCACAACATCTTTATTAAATCTCGATTATCTAGCCCAGTTACATTGTTTCATAAAAAAAATCATAGAATATATACCAAATATAACATTCATATTTATCTTATAAATTCAACATATGCCTCCTTCAGTTTCTTAGTCATTACGTATTATTGCCCTGCAAATAATTCATAAAGATTATTCCGTTACGATAGTGTGGAAAGACAAGAAAGACATATCAGAGACGCTACTTGTTTCAGCGAATAAATGATTGAAGAAAGAAAAAAAAAAAAGAAGTGAACGTCTGTTTCGGTGAAATAGAAAAAGTTGCCAAATTAAAATCTATTCATTTGTATCCCATGATTTATGATTGTTATTGAAATATTTTGTTAAAGTTGTTATGTCCAAATATTTAATGGATAAAAGACAATACTTGATTTCAGTGAGAATAAAAAAGGAAAGAATGAAGGGGAAATAAAAGCTTTTAAAATAAAAATTTAATTACAATAAATACAAAATATAATAATACCGTTTGTTGAATTATTTTTTTAAAATTATTATTAAGAGAGCGATTTGGTTAAAAACAAGGAAACAAGGAAATATAAAAATACTTAATATCTATGAGAAAAGACACTACTTGATTTCAGTGAGAAAAACAAAGAAAGAAATGAATAAATAAATGAATAAATAAATAAATAAACACATACAGTTCCAGTGAAATGAAACGTAGTCCTTCTCCTCCCTCCTCAAGGGATTTAAACGCAGTCACGAATAACAGCCAGTTCCTCCGCTCACCTGACACATCTTTCAAGAAAGATGGATCTATCTCTCTTCTCAATAATAAGGCGTTGTGGTGAACGGACACACACAGCTCTTACTATTATATAGATTATCAAAATTATTGTTTCTCAGAAATTCTCATCTTTTGTAAAGCATTTTCAGATTTTGTTGATATATGATTTTGTAAAATGACGAAATTGCTTTTTGATTGTATTATACAATATATATATATATATATATATATATATTGATTGATTAATTGATTGTATTATACAATTATATTTTCTCTAATCAATTAGCATAGACAAATTAACTCGTTATTTTTTCAGTATCATCTAAAAATGTCTAATTTATTGTGAATAAAGTGATTTTTGTGCATTGAGTTATTTTATGGTATTTTTGTTCTTTCTTTGTACATTTACAATTATGGAAATAAGTCAATAATTGTATAATACTTCCTAATATTATATATAGTTGCTAATTAACTAATTACTGGACATTACTAACAAATTCCTTGCTAAAAATGTTCCCAGTAATTGTTATTTAGGAGTACTTTAAGTTTCTACATGTACGACTGCAGCGACTGTAATCGATTGCAATTCCAGACCGAAGGAAGTCAGCCAAGTCATTCAACCCTGCTGCTGTTTTTCGTCGAGTTGCTGAGTACTGCAAATTGTGAGTCGAGGAAGACCGAGATCTGCCCGTACGCCTAAAAACGAAGGGCACATTCTACAGGACGTCGGAGACGACCCTAGTATCACTACACGACAAGTTTCTCTAGTCTTCGATCTGGAAACGCAATCTGATGTAGATGTGCAGCCTCGAGTTCATTCCCATTCGATCTGCTGTATCGAAAAATCGTATCTACCTTTACACTATAAATGAATTTCCTGCCATATTCAGCTGAAAAATAAAATTTTGTAACAATGGATGTATCAACGGAAACAGGGTTTTTTTAAAATTAGGTTGACACTTTGGCCGTTCAGATTGAAAGAAGAAATCATGTATTACCCCAAACATATAAACTTTTTTCAAATTTAAAGTGAATCTTTATTCTGATAAGTTAAATTAAACACACACATAAACCTTTATGTTTTCCCATATCTATAAATAACATACGTATTGTTTCTTATATTTAAATGAAAATCCTTTTCACAACAATGATCTAACATTGTCTGATGACGAGGTAGAAATCTCGAAACATAGAAATTTCCGTGTCGCAATGTATTTTTAATTAAAAAAGCAAATTTAATTATATGATTATATTATGCTCTACTATTTTTTTTGTATTGAGCACTTTTATAAAAAAAAAATAAATGCCAAAGAACTCGGAATTGTAAAACTGTTGGTTCTCTTCACCTGGATATATATATAACTTAAATGTTAGTGAGTTGATACGATTGAGCACTATTACTGAGTAATGAGTTCGATCCTTACTGAATGCTCCATACTTGTGTCCTTGTGCCAAGCTAAACTTATTGAATATGATAAAAATGTTTATCTTAGAATTTTGTTTGAAAGTTAAAGTGAAATCCAGTGCATTTTTGGCAGGAATTTTTTGTTTGCGGAGGCGTGGTTTCCAAATTTGAAATTGTATATGGAGAAATATTTTCAGTATTTAAAAATGACATTGCCGTAAACCTAATCATTTAAAATAACCTATTTACTTACCTAGCTACCTGCCTACCTACCTCCCTGCCTACATACATACATACACAAAGAAAAAAAGAAAGAAAGTAGTAGTTCATTCGTGAAAACATACAATCGTAATTATCTGACGTGATCATATGCAGGTACCAATAAATGGAATTTCTGAACGTCAGTTTCATATTTCTTCAAATCCTCAATCATCATCATCATCTCCATCATCATCATTCATGATGCCAAAAGTAATCCCTTTATTAAATGTAAAATGATTTTTTCCATTTACTTATGTTGGGCATATATATCAGTACATGTCAGGTATATTTTTTAAAAAATGTTTAATAAATGAAAATGTGCATATGTAAATAAAAAGAAAGTAGAATATTGCGTTTTCTTTAGTAAATCTTAATAGACGATTATTGTTTTGAAAGGTAACCAAATGCGGTGGACACTTGACGAAGGCTGGAGGGTAAAATGACTAAAATGCTGTCATAAAAACGAGAAAGCGCGTCAATTTATAATGGAAAAAATTCATAAATATTTGATTCCATGGCATTTACGCTTGTCTCTGATTATCAAATTGTGAAGAGTCCATGTTAATGGAGGAACTGTATACACCTTTAATGTATGATTTATATAAAGCTTTAACGAATGAACTGTATAAATATTTTAGTATATTAATTCGAAAGAGGAAATCCTAATTTCAAGGTTTTTGACAATTTTTGGCGACATCTTAGACGTACTTTGAAAATATTGTTTTTAATTATGGAAAATTAGTTGTTGAAAATGACAGCATATAACTCTTGGTTAGTTACAATGTTTATCGGAGATCAGTAAATATTAGTCTGCTGTTTAGGATGTGTAGTGCTTGCGTCAAAAATGTTATCAAAATATATTCTGATGTTTAACCATATGTTGGGAAAAGACTTTTTCAGCCACCCTCACACACACACACACACACACACACACACATATATATATATATATATATATATATGAAGAGAGAGGGTGAAGGTGAGAAAGAGCAATACTATGTTTTGTGTATATGCTTAATAAAAAGCAATTATGACGTGTTACTTGAATTTTTTATGAAGTGTTGGCTTTTATTTGATTAGTTATTAGGAATCTTATCTTTCATTTTTCTAAGTTTTGCCCGGTAGGCTCTCCGGTCTTTATCATCTGTTTCACGAATTTGTTTATCTTCAATACTCTGTCTCAATATTTATTTGTTTACTCATGGCAGCTTTAAACGAATCTGCCAAGTTTGGATTACTGAAGTCTGAATGCGAACAATACGTCGTATTTATGATAATATTTCCTCTTATTATAGAAGCTGTTAAAATATGAACAGACTTAAATTATCGCCAAAGAAAACAAACCTGACGTCAGCCTCATGTATAGTAGATAAGGCGTCAAAATGTTTCGCTCTACGACTGGCATCTACCCTGTGTTTTTTCCGTTTATGACACCTCGTTTATTACCTAGCGTCTAGCGAATTTAGGGAAACATTCAACTTTGTCTCTTTTCGAAAACCTGATTAACCTGTAACAGGAATATATCGTCAAGAATATTTCAGCTGAAAACAGAACGCATATAATATGAGCTTTTGCAACAAAGTAATGACAATTGCTATTAAGCATTATTTCTGTCCTGTTTACTCGTCATTATTAAAAAATAAAAAATAAAAAGATTTCGGTCAATGTTTGTGGCGGACAGCCAAAAAGCACATTGTGTTAAAACAATAACAACGAAGAAATTCAGACAAAGGAAACCGGATGACGCAGGTGTTAAAATATCGTGATAATGAATCGTTCGAAAGATTTGTAGTGTTTGTGAAAACATTTTTAAAAACCTCTATAAAATAAGATTTGGTAAAACAAAGAAATTAGATTCAAATTATAACAGACACATTATTAGAACATCAGTCAGTTAGTTAATTTTCATACGTGATAAACACTTGGGTTATCATGTCTCTTTCAATCCATGACTGACTAGGCTGAAGGTTTTCCCGCATTGGGTTGCCATTACTTTCTGCCAACCAAGCCTATAGAACCCAATCTATCCTGCTATTCAACCATAGCTGACTGAAGAGATGGATTAATTACCTTTCCCAAGAGTATATGTCCGTACGGGAATGAAACGCACATTCACTAAAACATTAGAAAATATTCTATCAATTCATCAGTTCCAGACAAAGTAAAAATATCTTTGTATTGAAAATTAATAAGATACGATATCCCTATTGAGTGGATATCAAACAAAATTTAAATTTAAATAATTTATAATTTACATAGCATTTACAGTACATAAATATATCATTTTACTATTATAGCATATTACTAATATGCAACATTTCAGTTTTTAAGCTACTGTTGTTTTTACGTTATCAGAAATGTTATACTCTTCTTGTACCGTACATTCAAATAGAACTGAGTATTTTTCTGATAAATATTCGCTCGTATTAAGTACTATTTTCATGCTCCAGTTATAAATAAAAAGACGTCACAATTGGAGTAGATAGACTAAACTATCGCCCGGTTCACACTCCCCCCCCCCCACGACTATTGAACAGGTGAAGAGGCTCATCCCTTGCTCCTTGTTTAGGATGTGGTTTCCGGCTTTCTCTTTTCCAATCTTTTCACTCTTTCCTTTTTTTTCTTTCTCAATTGGAGTAGATAGACTAAACTATCGCCCGGTTCACACTCCACCCATGTCTATTGAACAGGTGAAGAGGCTCATCCCTTGCTCCTTGTTTAAGATGTGGTCTCCGGCTTTCTCTTTTCTAATCTTTTCATTCCTACGTAGCCCCCTGCGCTTCAGTGGCATTACCGCCTTGCTAGGGGTGATATGATTAAAAAAAAAAAAAAAGTAGTCAGTAAGTGTCCAAGCAACAATCACAGTCCGTGTCAAAGTAGTAACAAGAGTCATTAAAAAAAACTGTGTTAAGTCTATTTCTTGTAGTACAAAAATTCACTATATAAGAAAAAAAAGTGAACTGAAAAAATCAAAATAGAAAGAATTTTTGTAAACAGTTCAAGAATTTCTGGAAGCAAAAATTTTGGATTCACACTTTATCTATTTACTTCTTTCTATATCTTATTCTTTGGAGACGAGTTCACTATTTTACCAGGCCAAATTTTCACCCCGTCGATCTTCCACAAATTCAACAGCAACATTGTCTCAACATTTCAAACAAAAAAAGACAGAAAATCAGTAATCATTGTGAATAAAAGGTTTAGGTATTTCTAAAACAAACTGCAAACAAAAAAGTAGTATTTTTAATTGACAATTCGTTGTTTAATAGCACCAATTAAAAGTACTCCCCTTGAAATCTCACACATTTATCGCAGAGTCCGGCTTACTTTTTAAATTAATTAACAAGGTCATCATTCGCAATCGCTATCCATCTTCTTAATCTCCTCCACAGTATGAAACTTATTTTTAGACTTGGGAAAAGCCAAAGGTTACATCGAGCTAAACCTGGGTTGAGGGGATGCAAGATTAAAAAATAAATCTTGCACGAGACAGAAATGAATGGGTAGGCGTCTTTTCATGTTACGTTATGCAGTCACAAACTACACAAGCGCTCGGTGGTGCCTTACTATCAGGAAACTACCTGCTTATACGTTCACATGATTTTCCAATCAAACTGGGTGCTAAGTTGCATTACGTCTGCACAATCAAGTTTTAAGATTTTCAAAATAGATGGATATATTCCGGACAGTGATATAAAGTTAATCTGTCATGATTTTCAGGATATAGAGCAGCTAGAGAGGAACGACCTCACTGCATTACCATAATGTTACAGAAAAAAATGTAATGGAGATTCTATTGGAGATTGAACTCATTACCCTAGCAATGTAGTCAGCGAGATGAACTGCTGTAGAAGTTATCTTCTGCCAATTTGAGAGAGAGAGAGAGAGAGAGAGAGAGAGAGAGAGAGAGAGAGAATAGCCAAGTTGTGAGCTTCTAATTGGAAACTTCAAAATCAATCCAGTACAGAAATGTATCTACTTAGATAATGACGACCGGAAAGTCTAAAGTGATATAAGAAGGGCGAAAGACGTCTTCCAGAAACGAAGCAAAGTATTAAGGGATACAAAAATGTATTTAGAAATAAACGAAAAAACTGTTGAATTGATGTGTAATATCAAATTTCGTTTATGACTATGAATGCTGGTCAATCTCTTCAGAGATAATCTACTGACGAATGCTATGAATAGAACAAGTGAGTAACGAGTAGTCTTAAAGAACATAGAACAACAAGAAAACTTATAATTAGAAAGAAAAAGTTGAAATCTCTGGGACACATAACGAAGAAAGAGGGTCTAAAGAATTTAACACTCACAAGACATAGACAAGAGAATCAGGAAAAACTATAAGTGACCTAGTTAAGGCGTTTGAGTGAATGGATCACAAAACAAGAACAAAGTCAGATGATAAAGGGCCAAAAGTTACTTAGAGTAACAAAAGAGTAGCAGTAGAAGACAAGAGATTGTGGAGAGCTATGACCCTTACGTCCTTAAAGGACATGACACATAAAAGAAAAATCTGTCAATATTAAGAAAAAGTCCGCCAAAATTCTTAAATAATCTGCTGAATTCATAAAAAAAAATCACCAACAAATTGAAACATTTTTCAAATATTAATTAAGTACTCTGTAAATAGATAATTTACAATACGTGCAGAGAGAGTGAGAGAGACTCTCGTGCACAGAGAGAGGGGGAGAGGGAGAGGGGAGAGGAGAAAGAAACTATAAAAGTAAAGCAACGTTTCTATTTCCAGTAATAATGCAATATTTTATATAAATAAAAGTTTTAATTTATCTTTTCTCAGTCCGAATATTTCAATTGTGCTGCTTTTTAAAATATTATCCGGGCCAGTGGCTCCCAAACATCGAGCCGCACCTTATAGGATCAAGGGAAGAGGATAGCAGGTGAGGCGGATTGACTGAAAGACAAACACATATTAAAAAATAGCTTAAAAAATTTCATATGAAAAAAACAGATATCATTTCAAAATTTAAAATATTGTAGATTACGGGTAATTGCATGCATGAGTCCCGATATAAATACTTATGAATAATTTTTTTTTTTTTTTTTATAAGCGTTTCACCCCGAGCAAGGCATGTCACTGCCACTACTGCGCAGGGGGCTACGTAGAGTGGAGAAAGGCTGATTAAATATAGGAAATGTCAGAGGGTGGGCGATAGGCGGGTAAGGATACTGAGAATGAGGGTTGGGTAGATGAGAGTGTTCTGAGAATAGTTGGGAGTTAGTGTGATAGGAGGTGTCTATTGACCCTACATTTAAACACCTGGAGATTGTAACTGTCGGGAAAGCAGACTTGTGGAAGGGAGTTCCACAGGCGGGAAGCGCGAGAAAAGAAGCTGTTGGAGTAGAATTTACGGTTACATCTTATTTGTTTAACTGTAAAAGGGTGGGACCTAGTTGCTAATCTAGTATCTCGTGTAAATTCCTGCTTAGGCGGCACCAGTGATCTAATTGACCTATTTTATCATTGTGATATTTTTGCATTATATCAAATATTAAAATTGAAGTAACCTGGATCCTCAATTTGTAGGAAAGAGTTATCAATGATAATATTCTGATTTCGAATCCGTGGTTATCTCCCTTTAATCCTCTCTACTTTTTTATTTTTAACTCTACCTTTTATCACATAAAATTTGGTGAGTCGCGAGCAAATTTTCATTCCGAAAAATTGGGAACCTTTATTCTAGACTGTAGACGAAAGACAATGGTAATGTTTTGTAGAATATTCCAAAGATATTTTCCTCATTGCACGATCGCAAATTGTTAAAAGCTGCTCAATAGAATTGACCATGTCAGAAGAATGAATGGTTTTGCAGATTTTAAGAATTGTTATTCTTAAGTCATTTTGTTGTATGAAACAATTTTGTACAAAACTATTTTTTTTGTACACATTGAGTAATATAAAAAAATACCACATGCAAGACTGATGCGTATTTTCTGAGCAGATATTTACCATGTACCTCAGAAGCTTAGAACAACCAATGACTTTGTATGATAGAAAATTGGCAATATAACCTAAACAACCGGTACATTTATCTCTCCACAAGGCTGTATGTGACACAAGGTCGTTTTAACGTGGGAAGTGCCATACACATACTTATGCATATGGCCAAAGATAAAAATGTATTTTTCCCTGACCCCGCGACCACAGTCACATTGGCATTGCTGTTATACTGATCAAACCTCTTTAGTGCGATGAGGAAAGTGCTGCAGCAGTGTTAGAATCCCCAAAACTGAGCAAATTTTACTTAGAGCACAGGGGCGTTGAACACGCCTCAGCAAACCGTCATTGGCAATGGTTAACTCCTTTGGCTACTGCAGGCGAATCAAATAAAATTCGTGTCTTTGTTATCGACAAACCAATCACTGATAAATAAATACAAATCTGAAAGATGCTGACTTTCCATAAGTCATGCCGATACCAGCTGACTTAGTATCTATTATCTCCATTTAATTCAACTCTGTAATTTTTTGTTCACCTCTGCTGTAGTCAGGTATCGAACTCACAACTCTTTTGGTTCAAGTCACTGGATCCATCCAACGTTTTTATTCACTGGGCCTTATTTTTAAGGACATCAATAAAAAAGCCCGGAGCGTACAACGGCCGAAACGTCGTGAATATGGCAACAAAGATGAGGACAATAGTCTGAACAATGTAAATTGAGTACATAATTAGAATATCTCATCTCAGAGATATAGACAAAGCGTATATCTGTGTGAGCGACTTACATGCGCTTGCGTCATTTAATGTACACACGAACACATAAATCTACATACATACACATACATACACATACATACACACTACATCTCAATCTAAAATAAGACATTGGCCTTCCACAGTCTGGACAATCAAATAAAGTTGGAAACAAATAAAAAATGAATTTTTTAAACTATAAAAATCTAATAAGATTTTATTGAACTTTTCGAAAATTATTTGTACTAACTCTCCTGGGGTCTGTAACCGTGGGTATAAACAGATTGTTGTTCAAAGTATGTAACATGGACAGTGTTCATAGAGGTTGTCTGTTTTCAACAGACTCTGCCAGAGCTATCGTCTTGCAATAGTATTTTTCTTTCAGTTTTCCACTGTAATCGCATAAAGACATTCTCTAATGTTCCAGTATGGCATGAATAAAATGTAATGGTTTGAGTGAATTTATTTAATTGTGCAATTATATGATACAAAGTGGAATTCTCAATTCAGATATTATTCTACATTCAAACTAAGCACGAATACGTCCCCATTTGAAATCTGACATTTTCTATAATCCAGGGGTCACATCAATTAGGCTTCAGTTTTTATAGCAAATTGGACAATTGTACATGAGTACAAATGCTAAATATGAGTAAAATAACGATTTTCATTATATTTTGATCAGTAATTTTCAGTCTATAAATTTCCATGTGATTAGTGCTAACTACTGAATTAATAAGGAAGGAAATTATGATGACAAAACTTTGCTTAAATTAATGTTTTTTTTATCATTAGTTTACAGATTTAAGGATGCATCTACGTGTAAACACACACACACACACACACAGGTTCAATAATGGTTACTATAAAAAGAATGCTGATCTGTATACGAGTATATCACAGTTGAATAGCAACTGAAATAACACGAGAAAATGTACTTTTCTAAATCAAGAGAAAATGAAATCAAAGATTTATATTGGGGCACACATATTTCAATGCACTGGAATAGTCCAACAAATTGTTTTCATTATTCTTTTTAACTTTGCATGAGCTTTTCCCGTTGTGATATGTCGTATGTCATATGTAATTAAGAACGTAGTTGTGACAGATATCAAACTGTATGCTACTTGCTTTGCATCAGAAATAATTCTAGGTATTTAAACCTTGTCGCACACACCATTGCTAATGAATTCGTTTTTCCCCAGACGCTCTTTTGTTATGACCTTGTGTTAGACTAAGCTAAGCGTTGTTAATCAGAATGGCAGTGTTGATTAACAACACATTGTAGAGTCAGTTTAGGAGACAAAATTAGTGGTAATTTTGAAAATACCGAATGCTGATGTCACTATTTTCGTTATTATGTTTACGTCAGGTGTAAGTGTTGGCCATTGACTATCGATTGTCATTAATCAGAGAAGAATTTGTTAGACAATTTTGGATTGATCAAATTTCTTGTTTCTTTCTTTTAAAATCCGGCGTTCTTTTCGCTTGGATCCAACTGTCTCTTTTCCCTCTCTTTTCCCGCTTGCTTTCCTTGTCGTCTCGCCCACTCTCTCTATTTTAACTATCCCGTCTCTCATTACTCTACCATTTCCGCCTTTTCTACTTTTTAGCTTCTCGCTTCTCCTTCTTTCGTTGTCAATATTGTCAAAAAAAAAAAAAAGTAAAATCAACTGAACGTCTTCAAATGAAAGATGTCGATTACTGAAACTAAGAATAGAACTGCAATCAATAATTTCACGTCCCGTGCCCCCGGCAATGACAAAGGAATGGATTATAGTAGGAAGTAATAGGGAAGAACTTTGTCTTGCATATCTTCTTCTTCTTTATGTGCCGTGTTCTTTCAGGACGTACGCGATCATGGACTTCCACTTCCTTGTGGCTTTTAACACTTTTCCTCTTAGTATCTCTCCCAAACCACTTGCTCAAGTCCATCAAATCAGTCACGCTTTGCTTTCCCCGTCTCTCTTTCCTTATATCCATCCTGTGAATATTAGATTCTCCAAGCCCTCCTTCCTCATTATATGTCTCAGAAACTTCAGCTGTCTTTTCTTGATGGTAAATATAAATTTCCTTTTCGTTTACATCTTCTTAAAAATCATATGTTTGATTCAAGGTATCCTCAGCATCTTTCTGTAGAACCACATTTCTGTTGCTTCGAGTCTCTCCATCTTTGAGAGGTTGTCCAGCATTCGCTGCCATATAGAAGGACATATATCACATAACAGTCCAGTACTGTTTTCTTTGTTTCCATCGAAATTTTCCTGTCTCTTGCATATACATATTTCATTTTTGCAGTGTCAAGCTATTGCGTAGACGTGCATGCTTGTAAACCCGTCCGCCCGCAATCCCCTGGCCACCCGCCCGAAGACCCTTCATCGTTTCTCACTTTTTTTCTTCTTGGTGTTGGATGTGACGAAGTTCGCGTCTGGTTTCGCCCCCTCCCCATGCGAGATACACGCATATGCGAAATGAAATTTAACTTTAACTTCTAATTTAACTTTATCGAATCGCTCAGACTTACTATCAAGTCAGGAGTAAATAGTTGTGTCATCAGCATAGATACTGAGATGAGAACTATTGACACCAGGAACGTCGTTGATGAAAATTAGGAACAATTATGTTCCTAATATTGGATGACACTTGGGTAAATATTGTACACGGATTTCCATGATTTCTGTTCCATTTGAAGTTATTTCAGTTGCTGACTTTTACTTGCAAGTCACATTAAGACTGCTGACATAATTTTCGTATAAATCTACTTACCATGATTGTTTCCATAGAAAGTTTGTTACGGATTTGAATCAACCAAGAAACTAAATTTTCTCAGTGTCTATGAGTGTTTATGCTCTTGTGTTAAAGTTCCTTGTTTGTAGTTGTTTGTTAAGACAAAAAACAGTTATTTCCTCGCGTGTACGTGAGAGAAAGAGAGGCAAGGGAGAAAATGAAGAGGAAAGTGTAAGTGTCACGAAGCTTGGTGAGAAATACGAGTGAATGAATCTCTTTGAAACCTCTGTCGTGAAGTAATGCAGAATTTATCCGTCTCGCTGGCTTATCTGGTCTATAAACTTTGCTTAAATACTCTTCAAAGATGATCACGAAGCATATTTCTATTGTCGGCAGGAAAATGTTAAATATTTATTTTTCAAAGGATTAATTTATTAACCGGAAGGATGCGCGGATCTTCAGACTAAGAAACTATTTTGTTTTTCTCTCATTTGATGTCTTGGTGTTTATTTTCTTCTTCGCTCTACCAGTTAATTTATTCGCCGTCTTGTCACTTGCTGCGATATTCGTAGGCAAAGAAGAAAGTGTTCTTTTAGGTAGAAAAATCAGTTTTAGATTGACATCATATGGACAGATATACTCGTATTTGACGGTGAGAGTGGGAATTAATTAGTAGAAAAACTAAGAATGTAATTAGTGAAAACCATTAAAACTACTACTTTGAATAGTACCTGTTCCGGTTCATATCATTTTACAACGTTAATTGTTCCGATTTTTTTTTACGACCATACAGCAAATGACTTTGTAGGAAAGAAAAATTGTCGATTTTTACTTAAAACGAAGATAGAATAATTAGTGAGTATTCTTAAAAGTTTATGTACGGTATTTACGATCCATATTGCTGCCATTTTGAAACTGTGCTGTACTAATAACATAGCAAAATATTTATGTAGCACTGAACTTTCTTCTATACGTTCAATATTTTGTGAATATTAAATTAAACAAGAAATAATATGGATATGCGTATGCGTTTTTTTTTTTAATATTTCTGCCTCAACTCGACTCACAGCAGATGTTTTGTAAATGACGCATTTTATTCGCAGAAATATTTATTAAGTTGAGGTTAGTTTGACACAAGATCAGTTGGTGAACGCTAATAGGTGATAGTATAACGATGTTACAACAATTTCCTGGTGGTGAGAACCAGTCTGTATTAAAACAATAATCACGTGACATTGTAATGTTGTCATCGTACATTAGGAATGAAAAGACATAACATAAGTAATTTACATTTTTATTCTCGCAGAGATGTATGAAACTCTCATCCCTCTTCTCTCTGAGGGAAGTGTTTATATATCTACCTATGATTCGGTTTTGCTGGGCACAGATAGGTCGACCATCTGTTTACATGACAATGGCGACCACTGACATCGAGTGAAGTACTTGGTACTTAGAGTGTCATCTTTTAGGTCAACACGCTGATGCGCCTGACTTCTTTGGGTGTCTGGTCTGATGCTGAGTACTAAGTTTATTCTGGCGTAATGCTTCAACATTTTAACTTTTTGCTGAGCTCTAAGCCAGGCCAATAAGAAAAAGAAACTATACTGCAAAGCAATGTTGTTATTATTTACATTAGCGAGACAAGCTCGCATCCTTATAATGTTTTGCTTAATCTAATACAAGTAGTAGCACACCCAGTGAGGATGGAATTCAGTATATAATCAAAGCAGTTTACTTGGTAAACGATTCCACTACAGCAAGCGCCTGTATTCGAAGAATTATTTGTATTAATAAATAAATGAATGAATAAATCTGAGGAATTTTATTGAAATTTAATCGTCCTGTCTTTCTTGGGAAACATCTAGACATCAGAGATAAAACTGCTCAGAAAAATGCTTACACTTATCATGACAAGTTATAGATAACACGCGTTTTTTTTATTCGAGTTATGTATGCCGACAATCAAAATGATCAATAAACACGAATTACTTTGAAACTCGTTTTCATGTAAATATTTATTGAACTAACCTCGTCTTTGGCGCCAGACCAGATTCATGAAAGACTTTGAAGAATCGGCCGGTACCTCATCTTTGTACAGCAGGTGTTTTTCAATTAAGAACATAATGGCTGTTTTGGCATTGATGAATTGTGTGAACAACTATTGTTGTTATCAAAAATGGTAACATGTTAATAGTAGACGGTTTGAATCATTTTGCATTATCGAGCTTCTTTGCAAATTTTATTCAGGCCGTTGATCGACAGTGTGTGAGCAAACAGAGCGGTTTCAAAATCGAAACCCTGCTGTATTAGGTGCAATGCCACGGTATCTATATTTCTAAACAAACATAAAAATAATGGATTATTTACAGGTTGAAATATTGCAGTAATGTCTTTTCCTATGAGATTATTTCTCATAATAAACGCATCTTGGCGAGAAAAGCGTGTTCGCGACCAGGATTTCAGAGTCAATGTTTGAAAGACCAGTGTCATTATAGTTTAAATTTCCCTAATTGTCAGAAGAAGGATGCATAGGTATCGTAACTGCTATAAAAGAGTTAAAATGCCGGGGTAGTTTATTTTGTTCACTTCTCTTGATGTTTCCCCTAGAAAAGCATGGATCCATTGCTTCCCCACCAGCTAGTGTTTAAACAGCAAAGCAGACTTAGTTGTTTAGCTTTGGTAAGCAACCAGTCTCAGAAAATGGCTGCTCTAACCGTGAAGAAAACAATAGGAAACCATTTCAATATCTTTCATGGTATTTGCCAGATAATAACGAAAGGGATTCTGCCAAGGGCTATTATCACCTACAAATGACGTTAAAAATGAGAAGAAAATTAATGCTCGATTATTTATGTATACATAGTACACGACCATGATCTTTGGAATAGACAATAACATTAACCTATTATCGTTTTTTAATAAATACAAACGTTTATAACCATACTTTTAAAACTGTGAAGTGTACTCAGTTCGCTTACGGCTATAGCGCGTTGAAACACCGGTTCTCGCCCGATTCTCGAAATTAAACCACGTTGAGCCTGGTCAGTACCTGGAGGTGTGACCGCTTAAGAATACCAGGTGCCATGACTTGGATGTGAGGGTGGTGCGATAGATAACATCTCGGAATGAGAAGTCGGAAAGCCGAGTTCAAATTTCTGCCGAATTCGTTACATTCACTTACACACAAATAAATACCCTTTGGAAAAATATAAATTCATCTCTTCTTCATACCAAGATATCGGTTAAGTATGAAGACAGACTGGATCCCATAGTCTTGGTCGGTGTGGAATAATGCTGGGGATCATTCATGATTGCCAGTGAAAATAATAGAATTTCGCCAAGAACTGTATTTTACACTAGGCGATACAGTGCAGGCTGAGTTTTTATTTTGACGAGCGAAGGTTAGAAGGGTCAACGCTCGGGATGGTACACAGTGCATCGGAAGCTATAGGTGTCAATAGGGAGAGTGTTAACAGTTGAAGACAGCAGTCGAGTCGTCAACTTGTGCGTATGCCTACCGCCAACTAAACCCCAACTCCACACCACACGTCATTATAAAGAAGAGAATAATAATAAAAATATTGCATATTTTTTATATGTCCGTTTCGGCGTTTTTTATCAATTTTGCATCCAGACTAATCTTCCCCGAATAGATAAACAACAATAGCCTTGGTTGGCAACCAGTCTCCGACAGAAAGTAACAGCAGTCTACTGCTGGTATTCTTCTGCTAAGTCAATCATATATCGAAAAGAGACATGATCGCTCAAGTATGCATCACGCATAGAACCTAAGGAAGGAAGTGTACTATCTAATGTATTCTATGTATTAAAATGTATGACTCTGTAAATATGTATTAGACTATATATTCATTGCATATTCGCTACTTTTAGCAATTCAGATCTGGCAACACTCTTCCTAGCCATAGACATTATGATTTAGAGGAATATAAGAAAACGTTCATCTTTGACACAGAAATTGAATAATAGAAGTAAAAGCCGAAATCTCTATGCGAGATGCAAGCAATATTGTAACGCGAAATGGAATGGAAAATAGTACTAAATGGAAAAAGGCTTACGCCATCTTTTACGGTAACACTAGGTGGTGCACATGCACTCAGAGAAATATCAACATCTTAAACACACACACACACACACACACACACACACACACACACGCACGCACACACACACACATATTACATCAAATGTTTTAGAAATTTCTTGTTTTTTAACAATAAACTGAAACTGATGAGCAAGTGAGTTGGAAGGTGGAAGGATTCAAATATCGTCTCACGATGTTTAAACATCAACTGAAGCTAATGGAATCGATTTCTGTGTTTATTTCTAACATATATGATTAAATTGAAAGGATATTGAACATGTAAAAGAAAGCTGACACCAGCCATCTCACAAAATAGTTATTGTTTCCCTCCTTTATATCAAAGCTACGGCAACAGCTGGGTTTGCTTAATGGGAAAATTCTAAATCAAATAAATATTAGTGAAGTAAAAATAAAATATTAAAAATATTACATGCGCAATAAACTTTATCGCTTGGGATTCGACAAATAAGTCAATTTACTCGTAGAAATTTGATTGTGTGTATAGATTTTCCTATCATCAATCCGGCAATCAATAAGCCGGTTCAATTTGTACACCGGCAATGATTTCCACGAGAACAGTTTCAGATTTCCCGGTTTGTCGCACGAACCTGTCAATACTGTTTGTGATGCAAGCTACTGGATCAGCTGTTTTGGAGCACTTTCACAAACTGGTAGCATTTAGCCCAAGTTATGGCATTAATGAAGACAGAAAGTGCTTACGTTGTCCATAACAAATAAGGTAGAACGTGATTTTCATTTGATCTTTCAGTTATTAATCAAAATATTTTAATAACAACACCTAACAACCTTTATTAAACAACATGTGCATATAGGATGAAGTGGTGAACTATTTTTTTCTTTTTACTAACTTAGGTGAGGTCATTTAAAAAAGAAACCGGATAATTTTTCAATAATTTAGCAATTATTCGGTACTGGCATAGTATGTTGTCAACATGCGCGTGTTTTGTATAGCTTGTGATCTACAACGATGTTTCCAAAACGCAAGCTAAATTGCGGTCCCTCCTCTCTCTCTCTCTCTCTCTCTCTCTCTCTCTCTCTCTCTCTCTCTCTCTCTCTCTCTGACAAGTTCAACTTTCAATTAAAGCCGCCTTCTTTGAAGATTGCTACCTTCCCACCATAATTACTAGTAAAAAAAAAAAAAAGTAAAAGAAAAAAAGGGTAGCATCTACATTTCAGAAACATTGAAAGGGACATGAAGAGGTCAGATTATTTGGAGGGCATAAGACAAGTTCAGATTTCAATTAAAGCCGCCTTCTTTGAAGATTACCGCCTGCCTTTGTGTAAAACTACATATTTTTACTTGACTCCTGGTTGGTTTGGTATATAAACCAAAGCAACTTTTATAGTTTATACACTATAATTTTGTATGTAGATCATAAGCCTATCTAGATGTAAGCGATAGATCACAATGGCGTGTAGATCACATAATATACCAGCACCAAACTGTCTTTAAAAAGAAATTAATTTTTCTTATTTTCCAGCGTTGAAAAATAAGGAAAATTTATTTACGTTTGGTTTCGACACATGAATACCTAGTAAGGATCAAACTCACTACTTAGCAATAATGAACTGCATGACAAACTAGTTACACTACGGCGAGACACTCATCGAGTATGTAAGGGCATAAAAGGAAGAATGAACGAATGCGAGTCGAAAAATGGAGATAAAAGAAAAGAAATAAAAAAAAATGAAGCGACATGGCATAGAAAGAAAAGAAGAGGCAGAGAAGAGAAGAGAAGAGAAGAGAG
This sequence comes from Ascarosepion bandense, assembly GCA_037127315.1. Classification (NCBI taxonomy): domain Eukaryota; kingdom Metazoa; phylum Mollusca; class Cephalopoda; order Sepiida; family Sepiidae; genus Ascarosepion; species Ascarosepion bandense. Next base: position 501,960 of record JBBBDQ010001709.1, read on the forward strand.
AGAGAGAAAATGGAGGGTAGAAGAGAAGATGAGAGAGAGAGAGAAGAGAAAGGAGAAATAAAAAGTGAATAAATGGTGTGAAGGAGAAAGAAAGAAAGAAAGAAAGAAAGAAAGAAAGAAAGAAAGAAAGAAAGAAAGAAAGAAAGAAAATATGGATGTAAACAGACTGATAAAGAAGGATGGGGGAGTGGGAGGAAGAAAATATGAGAAAAGATGTGAGGAAAGGTGAGATGCAAGTGGAAAAAAAAGAGTGAATGAAAGAAAGAAAGAACAGAAGAAGGAGAGAAGAGAAAGAAGGAGATGTAAAGGGAGTGCATAAAGAAAGAAAAAAAGGAATTACGTAAGTAAAACTAACTTTTACGCCATTATATATTTTAAATGGTATTTTAGATATGGAACTGAATTAGGAGTTAAAGTGAAAATGAAGTCTTCAAAAAATAAAACTTTCCTTTTCGCTAACGAAAGAAGAATTATTCTTCAAACATACATATAGCTTTATGATATTCAAACTATACAAAAATCAAGAAAGATGCCCTTTGGAAAATAAATGCTGAAGCCGCTTGATAAAGGCTTAAGAAAAGAAAAAAGTATTTAACAACAGAAGTATTTAATAAGAAAAATGTCTGCGACGTTTTCCCAGAGCCGCCCTGAGGCTTAAAGAACTGCTGCTTTACTCAAGTGAAATTTATTTCTCTTAGGTTTCCATTTGGTTAGGAAGAAAATAAAATAAGACAAATCCCAGAAAAAATATTATTCCGCCTAATTCTGGATTTTCTTTTCGTTTTCCATAGCAGCTCTATGCAAATGTTAGCTGTAAATTGCAGACAATCTACATTGGTGCTAATAATTATAAGACACACCACAAATATTGATTTGTAAACATTACCTATATTTGTTGTAGCTGTTTTTCTTATTTTATATATCAATTCAAATGTGGGCGATCGTGACTCCCCACAAACTTTCTATCCTTTGTAGCTGTAAGTAATCCCATCCCCAGTCCTGTTCTTCCACCTAGTTACACAATCTCATTACGCAGGTTATTCGCTGTTTAAAGAAAAGTTAAAAAGTTGACAATCAAAAATTAGCTTAAAGATAAATGTTAAAATAAGGCATTGTCTGGAACAAGGCTACAATATTGGGATAGTCTGTGGAAATCTCACTATATTATTGCTCTCTAACAGGCTCCCAATAGTAAGCTTAGCTCGTATGACTATGAAGAGACATTCAGTAAGAATCAAATTCACTGATAATCGTTTACAAGATTAGCTCAATACAGTATAGAGCTGAAAAGTAGAGAGATAGTTAACCAACTAAACTTACAGGCCATTGAGTTAAATCCTACTTTCTGCCTCATTATTGTCACTATAAGCTTAGTAAATATTATTTCAACGATGTGCATCCAATGTGTTAATATTGTACGCTAAACTAAAGCTTAGTAATGGGAGAGTGATAGTATGGTGAAATTGATTTTCCCTTTATTGTAGCTTTGTGTCAGACAAAGCCATGTTTTCTTAGCATTGGCATTTAAATTAATTTAAGTTAAGGCATTTAAGTTAATTTTTGATTGTCAATTTTCAACTGTCTTTTAGATCCGAGAATGGGTTTTATTTAAAAAAAAAGAAAAAAAAAAGAGTATTATAACAGGAATTATATAAAATTTTAATTAAATCTTATTTGTTATCGAAGGTGAAAATATATAAATAAGTATTTTAAATTATCGAGAAAGGGACTTAAGATTTAAAAAAAAAACAGAATCGATAAGAAACTTTTAATGAATAAACTCGGTCATTTCTAATTCAAATCGATATTCTGAGTTTAAATTTATTTTTTTAAATTAAAAATTGCTAAATTTTCTTCTGAGTGATTATTTCTAAGCAACGAATAAATTAAAATGAAGGATTTTTTATTTTGTTGTTCTTGTTAAAAAATACAGCAGTATGTAATGAAATATGAAGGTGAGATCGGCGTAATGGTTAAGATTGCGGAAAATGGAATTAGCAGACCGAGTTCAAATTTTGTCTGAAGTAGTTTGTATTCGCTCCACACTAGTTTCGTTGGAGAATTTCCATGTCAGGGGAAGAGCAAACTGAGCTCTCTAGCCTTAGTCAGTCGTCAATCTAGGGGAAGCAACGAAAAAACCTTCCCAAGAACAATCCTAGAAATAAATAGCGACAAAAAGATTGCTGACAAACATAATCACCCATGTCCTGAATGGACACGGCATTTAAAATAATTTTACCTAATCATAAAATGTAAATGCATCGTATAAGTAATTTTTCAGCTATAAAACCAAGGTTCACACACATAGACACTCATGCACATATATACATCTGCGTGTAGATAGATTATCGATATTAATTTATACATAAATGTACCTATATTTTATTGGTAGTTTTACCCAAATGCAACACCTAGCAAAAATTATGGAATCACTCCGACTGTTTTTTTATTACTTCGCAGCAGTTAAGCAAATTATAAATACGACACAACATTTGTTTCATAGTTGAACATTCTGGTTTTATATCATATACCGTAAACAAATTCGATTAAATTATTGAAGTTAATACCGTACTTTTTCAAATCAAGAAAAAGAGACAAAAGATGGAACCACTTCTTAATTCGCATTTTTAAAACAAATATAATCACAAGTTTATATGTATAAATGAGTCTACATTTAAAAGAAAGTGCTCTTGGATTTGACCAAATGAAAGGAAACATGGCTGCAACAAATTCTCAATTTAAATTTTACCCACATACAAATTTTACCAATTCCAGCGCAATCGACTTATTAAGATAACTCAAAATTATTACTGTTAAGATAATAATGTAATTATAATTCATTTTTTGCAGAAGCCATCATAGCAAATCGAATTACTTGCTCTTTTATTTACTTGTTCTCACCATTCGTTTGGAAATTTACACTTTTTGATTGCGCCACAATGATAAATATATTTAGATCGTAGTCACTGATGTAGAATAAAATAAATTAATGTTCTTCCCATAACAAATATCATGCTGAATGTGTAAAATTTGTTAAAATATAAACTCAAACTCAGTTCTTTAAATTGCTCCCTGTTGGTGTTGATATAATTTCAACAATATTGCTTAATATATTGCTTATTTTACTGAAAAGAGGAATTGGTAAATTTCCTGGTTGTTCTTTAAAATACTCAGTAAGTTTCACGATACAGAAAAAAAGAAAAATTCGAAATCGATTTACCTAACGTTACTTACGAGGCAGTGGAACGAGAAACGACGATATTTCTCAATTTAATGAGGGACATTTGTGAAAAAAGAAAGAAAAAAGGAAAGAAAGACGTATATTTTTCTTATCTAAAAGAAGTAAATTAGTTCTCCAATAAGACCAATCAGTGTAGAAATCTACTAAAAAATGCAAGCCAATAAAAGGGTAGAGTAACGTTCTTTTCTTTTGAGGGATATTTTTTTATCTTTATTTTCAAGGAATACTGTGTCGCAGATAAAGACTTGATAAGTCTAACAGGTTCATAAATTGTATGTAAAGATATTTACATGCTTCTCTGAACGCAAGCGTACGTACCTATCAATACAATAAGTATATTTGTATGTATGTGTGTTTCACGTCTATTTTTATCGATTTCTTCCAAGAATTATACGATTATAATGCATATGTATGAGTGTGTAGATGTGTGGGTATATATATCTATGAGTGCCTGTGTCTCTCCATCTATACGAGTATAGTTTTATATGATATATACGTATGTGTACATGAGTGTATATGTGTATATGTGTATGTATTTATCTACATGTATGCGTATGTGCACATATCTCAAGATATACGGTTGGCTGAATATATATATATATATATATATGTGTGTGTGTGTGTGTGTGTGTGTGTGTGTGTGTGTGTGTGTGTGCGTATATGTATACCTTTATCTATTTTCGTATGTATGTGCATCTGTTTATCAGTCTGTGTATGGGTACGTATGTGCAAGTGTCTTGCCTTGTTATGGTTTTGAATTGATGGAAGATAATTGCATTTCGTTTAAAAAGGTTCTAAAAGGGAAAGGAAACATTTCAAAATAAAGAACTCGGAAATTGGAAAGAAATCAGACGATCAAAAGAGTCTATTTTACAAATCATTCCAATGCGTATAAACGCGTCAATCTCCCCTGCTTATGTACGCACTTGTGCATGAAAGAATTTAATGACTGTCATCAAATTTCGAGAGACTGATATTGCATTCAGAAATATGTAACAAGTCTCAACTCCAAGCAACGGTTTTGCCAAAAAGAAAATTTTACATAATACCGACATGAATATATATTTTCTATACGCCATATCTCTTCAGGACATCTTCCTTTCTCTTCATGTTAATTGAACTCTTTTAAACTCCCTTTGTCTTAGTGCCAATTGTTCATCCTGTAATTTACAGAAGTATTTCAACTAGATTGTTCTATAACTTTCTGTATAAATTAAATTGTCCAAACCTTCTTTCCTTATTATGACTCCTAAACATTTGACTTTGTTATGTCGTGAGTAAGAATAAATAACTCAACAACAGGAATAGGTTAATCGTTGTATTCCGCGAAAATAGTATTTACAAAGGTTATTAGTATCCAATACAAGAATAAAAGTTAATCGTCTCAACCGTAATAAGACGTAGTATGAGCAAAGGGTACTTCCGGGTCGTCACCGGAAGTCTACGACTGACTTGTCGATCGGCTGCTCGGCCCACTCTACCTACGTAGATGCCACCATTACTTTACATAGTAATGGAATAGTCCATTATAGCCGAATAAGCGCGGGCGTCCCAACACCGCCCCCTCCTAAGACTTTTGCTGTCAGTCATACTTTTTTCCTTTTCGGATCCACTGTTAACTGGTGCGTCGCTTTCCTTTTTCTGGTGGATTTTCTACTATTTACTTCTTGCCCCTGAGACATCTGTAGCTGAAATGTGTTATACAGATCTTTCACATTTTCGTCCCACCTTTGAGACGCGACAGTTGTTTCCTCCGAAAGTCTTTTCTTTATTTGATTCACATGCCTTTTGTGTACAAATTTTGGCCCTTGAACCATATAAAGTATGTTTCCTACGCGTTCTTTTATTTTCCCTGGCATCCAGGAAGCAGTATTATTTTTGTAATTCCTGAAATAAACTTTTTCATTTATCAAGAATCTTCTTTTTTGTGTGCTCACGCTGGGTGTATCCACTTTCTTCGTCGGGATTAATTTGTCGAAAACCGATCGCACCTTTCTCGCGAACATCAGTTCGGCCGGCGACAGTGCTGACGGCGCGGCTTTGTTCGGTGTAATTCTATACACTTGCAAAAATAACTGCAAAGCCTTTTCCGTGGGTGTCCCTGTTGCTTTTCTTAGTGCTCTTTTCAGAGTGTCCACGAACCTTCCCGCTAATCCGTTCGAACGTGGGTGATAAGGTGGGGTTTTATGTGTTCCACCTGAAACGTTTCGCAAAACTCTTTGAAATCCTTCGACGTGAATTGCATTCCGTTATCGGTCACAATTGTGTCCACGACACCAAATCTCGCAAATAGCTTGTGTAGTCTGCTTACCGTGTTTTCCGTCGTGGGTCGCTTCATTTGGAAAACCTCAGGCCACTTGCTATAGCTATCTACTATTATTAAATAATATATTTTTCCAACCGGACCGGCAATATCAATATGTACTCTTGACCATGGTCTGTCTGTTTTAGGCCAGGGTTTCTGTAATACCTGCGGCGATTTCGCCGCAAGAGCGCAACCTTCACATTTACCAACCATGGACGCGATGTCTGAGTCCATGCCCGGCCAGTATACGTAAGACCGCATCAGGCTCTTCATCCGGTTCACTCCTGGATGTCCCGTATGGAAGTCTTTTAGAATTCTCCTTTGTAATACCTTGGGTATCACCACTCTTTCACTATATAATAATACATTGTCACAGATTGAGAATGTTTCTGAAATTCGCTGGTCCTTTTCCGTTAGCTTTGTTTTTACATCCTTGATGTATTCATCCTTTAATGCTTCCTTCTTGATGTCTGATAATGACACAGGTAATTCTCTGATAGTTTCCGTAAGCGTATTTTTTACTTCTACTTCAGATCTAAGTGCCGCTATTACCGTGTCCTCCAAAAGTTCGCTAGGTTTTGGAATGAGCCTAGACAACCCATCTGTGTGCCCAATCTTGCCTGATTGTAGGTACTGTAAGTTGAAGTTGTAATTTAATAGTAAGGTACCCCATCTCAACAACTGGTTCGCAGTATACGTGGGGAGTCCTTTTTTGGAACCGTAAATGGTTAACAGCGGTTTATGATCCGTCTGAAGTGTAAAATGTCTCCCATGAATATATCTATGGAATTTGGTAACCGCGAAAATTATTGCCAATGCTTCCTTTTCAATTTGCGAATAGCTACGTTCAGCAGGCAGTAGTGATCTGCTCGCATGTGCGATCGGCTTCATTTCTCCGTCCTTCCACCTATGTAAAATACATGCGCCAATCCCGTGTGTGCTGGCGTCGCAAGCTATTACGATTTCTAACTTAGGATCGTAATGAGTCAAAAATAAATCTGATGTTAATTTATCTTTGATTTCTTCAAACGCTTGCTTGCATTCCTTTGACCAGCACCATACTTTGTCTTTTTTCAGTAATTCATTCAACGGCGCACGCAACTTATGTAGATTCGGGATGAAATCTTGATAATAGCTCACCAAACCCAAGAAGCTTTGTAGAGTTTTCACGTCTTTTGGTTCCGGCATGTTCCGAATCGCATAAGAGCGATTAGGATCTGGTTTTTTACCATCTTTATTCACAATATGGCCGAGGTATTTGATTTCTTTTAACAAAAAATCACATTTACTCTCCTTGACTTTAAAACCATAATTGCGTATTCTCTTGAATACTTCACGCAGATGATCTTTGTGTTCCTCGACCGTTACACTTTTGATTAAAATATCATCGAGGTATGCAATAGTGAAGTCTAGTCCAGCTAACATATTGTCCATAGTCTGTTGGAAAACCGCTGGAGCCGTTTTTATCCCAAAAGCCAACCGTTCGTATTTGTATAATCCCTTATGGGTATTTATACACAATAACTTAGAACTTTCATTTTCAACCGGGATTTGAAGATATGCCTCACTGAGGTCGATCTTTGTGAAAAACTTCCCGCCATTTAGCCTAGAAAATACTTCCTCTGGGCTCGGTAGAGGATAATGGTAGTCCTCAATGGCGTTATTCAACCCAGTAGAGAAATCAGCGCATATCCTGATATCCCCCGACTTCTTTTTCATATAAACTGCTGGCGCGGCCCAGTCACTATATTCGGTTTTTGACAATACGCCTAATTTCTCTAATCTCTCCAATTCAGCGTCAATTTTGCTGATAGCCGCATAAGGCGCATTTCTTTTCTTCTTGAATACAGGTGTCACGTCTTCTTCTTTTAATTTAATTCTTGCAGCCGTTTTAGTACACCTGCCTAATCCTTCTGCAAATACTTCGGGGAAATCTTTCTTTAACTCCGCTTTCAATACTTTTATATCGTCAGTCGTGTCTTCTTTAATATTCTTGCAATAAGCACTTATGCGCAGATCCCACAAATCAAACTCATTAATCCAATCTGTCCCAAACAAATTGTTTGTTCCATTCATGACGAACATTTTTAATTTTTTAGTTTGGTTATTAAAGTTGACATTGAGAATCAGTTCAGCCTCGAATTTGATTTTCTTTCCTGTAACTGTTTTCGCAACTTTATTCGCCTTTCTCAAGATTGGTTTATTCAGCTTTCGCCATGTTTTTGTGTTTATTATACTTATGTCAGATCCACTATCGAGCTGCAGTTTTACTGTCTGTTTGAGTATTTTTACCTCTAAAAATTTCCTCATACCGTGATTTTGCTCATCCGATCTTGCTATTTTTACATGCGTTTTAGTTCTAAATCTTCATTTGGCCTTTTTATGACCTTGCCTGTTACAGTTTCTGCAAGTTTTACGTCTAAAAATAGCTATACCAGTGCTATTCGCCACAGCCATAACAAGCTTTTGGAGGGGGTCTTTTTTCAAATTTTGTCCCCCCCCCCCCACCATAGGTGAGTGATTCTTTTGTCTCGGAGACAGAGACCGAAAACGTGACTTCCGTTTTACTTTTTTAACGCTTGCTACTGCAGATTCCTGAATTTTCTTGGCGTCTTCCTTTATGTTTACGCATTTTTGACAAAAATCCGTCAACTTTTGGAGTGAGATATCCTGCTCGCTTTCCAGCTTTGTTAAAATTCTCCTCCTCATTTCACTGTCTTTCCCCGACACTAGCCCTTGCACAAAAATTAGGCATTTAAAATTATCTACTGATAGTTCCGAAAGCCTAAAATCATCACAGTTTTTGTTGACAACCGAGGCGAACGTTGTATAGTCTTTCTATTTGCTTTTCGTCGTTTCTTTCTTGTATTTCTATTTGTAGTTTACGAAATCTTTCTCTTTGTTGTTGCATCTGATATTTTATCAGTTCCAACATGGAAGCTTGAAATTGTTCCATTTTTCCTTTTTCCAGAGAACAAAACTCAATTATCTATTTCTCTCTTTTCACAGAGGGGAGGGTCACAAATTTCAACCCAAAAGTTTTTCGCAACAACAGAAAAATAGCAAAATGTAACGTGCAATTTCTTCGCTGTGTATACGACTTTACCGCGTACTTTTGCTTTTTTTCCGTCGTAGTTACAAATTTTCCTGTGCTCCGCGAGAGAAAAAAAAATTTTCCCCGTTCGATTACTAAAAATCAGTCTTTCCTCTGAGTAACAACTCTCGTTACCACTGTTCTGCTATGGCACAAGTTTGTATCTTTTTTTCGAGTACTAACGATGTTTGAGTTCTTTCTCTACGTATGTCTGACAATCTTCTTCCACGTCAATTCGACAATCTTCTTCCACGTCTGTTCGACAATCTTCGTCGCCACTGTTATGTCGTAAGAATAAATAACTCAACAACAGGAATAGGTTAATCGTTGTATTCCGTGAAAATAATATTTACAAAGGTTATTAGTATCCAATACAAGAATAAAGGTTCATCGTCTCAACCGTAATAAGACGTAGTATGAGCAAAGGGTACTTCCGGGTCGTCACCGGAAGTCTACGACTGACTTGTCGATCGGCTGCTCGGCCCACTCTACCTACGTAGATGCCACTATTCCATTACTATGTAAAGTTCATTATAGCCGAATAGGCGCGGGCGTCCCAACAGACTTTTCCTTTTTGATTGCTAGCAACAGTTTCTTTGTAGCTGCTATTCGATTTAAAAAAACTTAATTTATCACAACATCTGTCGGTAGAATCACAACTTTGTAAGTTCAAGTTTTCTTTATTTGTCCAGAATACACTGCCTTATAAGAGAGCCAGCATTAGATAGAGCAGTCCAATACGCTTCTCTTTGTTTCTAATGTTATTTTTCGATCACGTACAGACAGGAAATGAGTTCAGCAGATATACAAAAGTAAAAACGGGTGTAAGACAAGGATATGTCTTCTCACCAGATCTATTCAACCTATACAGCGGGGAAATTCTGAGAGAACTAGAAGTCCTGCCAGGATTTGTCATTGGCGGCCACAATCTGAATAATATAAGATACACAGATGATAGAGTGTAGATAGCAGACATGTAAAGGAAACTACAAGACCATCTACAGAGGGTAGCTGAAGAAATCGGGAAGAAAGAACTAAACACAAACTACAAGAAAATTGAAAACTTAGTCATCAGTAAAAAGTGGATCCGAAAATGCCAACTACAGGTCGGGGATACTAAAATCAAGCAGGTACAAAAACTTAAATATCTGGGAATTGTTCTAACAGAGGACGGAAAGTGCGACACTGAGAACCGAAAGCGAATTAGTATGACCAAGGATAGATTCCAAAAACTGAGTAGTGTATTGAGATACAGGAAAATTCCGTTGGAAACGAAGAAGAGAGTACTAGATTGTTACAGGATGCCCGTCCTTCAGTATGGCAGCGAATGCTGGACACATTAGCAACGACGAGGTTTTGGAGAGGATGGAAACGAAAAGGAAACTGATACTTAACATCAGGAAAAGACAGCTGAATTTTCTGGGAAATATGATAAGGAAGGAGGGCTTGGAGAATCTGATACTCGCAAGATAGATAGAGGGAAAGAGAGACAGGGGAAAGTAACACGTGACATACTTGATGGGCTTGAGCAAATATATGGCGGAGCAGTGTCTAGGAGAAATAACAAGAAAAAGGGTGCTAAGAGCTACAAGGGATAGGGAGATTTAGAAGGCTTACAACCTAAAGGGACACGGCACATAGAAGAAGGAGAATATCTTAGTGGATGCACGTTATAGTGCAATAGATATAGCCTCGGAATGAGAAATCGGAGAGCCGATTTCGAATTTCAGTTGAATTCGTTGCATTCAATTACTTGCAAATAATATTGGAAAGGTATTAATCCATCTCCCTCTAGCAATGGGTTGAATAGCAGGAAAGATTGGATTCTATAGCCTTGGTTGGCAACCAGACAACCATAGAAAGAAATGGCAACCTACTGCGGAAAAAATCTTCTGCCTTTGCCCAAACATGTATCACGTATGGCACTTACTGTCTGAATACCTTATTCAATTCAACATTTTATCATTCATCTTCGAATTTCTTATAACACTTTTATTATTCTACACACATAATTCAATTTCCGTACCTGCTTTGATTTTGAAATCTCTAATATGTAACTCACATCCGGTGTTCCCTCTTTCGCTTCATAAGCAGACATTCAGTCTTTAAATTGATGGCCATTTTTTCCTGCTTTCCTTGTTTACTTTTTTCAGGTTTCCTTTTGAAAATGATAATCTTCATATTTCTTGTTTTATGTGGTTACGTGATTTTCTATGTTCTTTCATGATGTAGATGATCATAGCTCTCCACGTCTTCCTCTCTTTTGTTACTCTCAGTAACCTTTGATATTTACCATTCCTCTTTCCCTTGTTTAAATTTCTCGTTTTGCCATACATCGTTTTTCCCCTATTTCTCTTACTTGTGTCTTTTCCGTGTTAAATTCTCCAACCCATCTTGCCTAATTATGTTTTAAAGAAATTTCAGTTTTTTTTCTTTCTGGTTGTAAAAATTAGTTCCCTTATACTTCAAACATGAAGAAGAGACTTGAAGCAACCGAAATGTGGTTCTACAGAAGGATGCTGAAGATTCCATGGACAGAACATGTGAACAACGATGAAGTTTTGGAGAGAATGGACACGAAAAAGAAAACTAATACTTAACATCACGAAAAAGGCAGCTGAAGTTCCTGGGACATGTAATGGGGAAGGAAGGCTTGGGAAATCTAATACTTACATGTCAGATAGAGGAAAAGAGAGATAGAGGAAAGCAACGCGTAATATACTTGATGGGCTTGAGTAAATGGATGGTAAAGCGGAATTTGGGAAGATTAACAGGTGAAAGTGTGTTAAGGATTATTAGGGATAAGGAAATGTGAAAAACCATCATCATCTACGTCCTGAAGCGACACGGCACATAGAAGAAGATAGTTCCTAAATTCTTTAAATCTTCTAGGACATTACTCACTCTGACGGAATTCCGACTACATTTCTTGTTCCAGTATTTTTAATAAAATTCCTTATACCCCGCTCTTTATTGGATGTGAAGGTGGTGCAATTTGACAGTGAATCAGAATGAGAAATCAATGAGAATGTGGGGCGAGTTCAAATTCCAGTTGAGTTTGTTATATTCAGTCATGCACAAATAGCTTGAAAGCTATTAGTTCATCTCTTCTCTCCCTCCAGATATGGGTAAATAGTTATGAGTAAGTAGTAGAACTGACTGAGCCCTATAGCATTGGTTGGCAACCAGTCTAGGTGAATGAGAATCTATATTCAGCTTGGAGAGGGCTGAACTCTGTCAAGCTAGCTTGCCCATGACACACGAATGCTGCTACGACTGCAGTCCAGGTGGTGTTCCTACGACCCTCAGGAGTTTACGTGGGTCGTTATCAAGATACTTCCTCTATTACCGGACTAATTATGATCGACGCCGAGTATATAGCTTTTTATGTGAATTATCAAGCTGATTGTTCGATAAACTTCCCATGCATTTTCATTTTCATTTGGTTTGTTTGGAAATGGCATAAACATGCATTTACTAGATCCACTTTCGTTGTTTTAACTTGAAATTTTATTATCGTTCCTTGTTTTTATGTCATGTAGCTTCCCCACTTCTATTGCCATGTTCTCATTCTGTCGTTACAGCAACTTTGCTTTTTCCATTATGATCATCTAATTTTTTGATTTTCTCTGCAACCTTGTGAAGAGCGAATTTTATGCTCTCTACCACTTGATTAACGTTAGGAAAATAACTATACGAAAATGTATTACAAAAAAATAATAATAATAAAAATAAATAAATAAATAAATAAAAGAAAATGACTGGAATAATACAGAATGTAAAAAATATTTTCTTTTAAAATGTTTCTCATTATCTTTCACTCCCAGCAGTCTATTGTATCTTAGTCACCTTGTTTGGGGTGAAATGATTAAATAATAATAATAATAATAATAATAATAATAATAATAATAACAACAGCAAAATAATAATAATAATAATAATAATAATAATAATAATAATAATAATAATAATAATAATAATAAAAATGAAGTCTTATCAAATAAAGAAAAAATAAAGCAAAAAATCCAACTGAAGGCTCAAAGAATAAGACGCTATGAAAAAAGAGCAAGATTTTACAGACAAAACAAGATTTTTCAGACTGATACAAAGAGATTTTACAGGGAAATAGGTAAAAAAAGAATTGAAGTGACAGTCCTCCCCAGAATTGAAGAAGTCACACAGTTCTGGGAAAAGATATGGGCTTGCCCTAAAGAACATAGCAAGGAAGTACATTGGATTGCGCAAGAGATAGAACGAATGAAAAATAAACCAGAACAGACATGGTCTGGAATTACAGAAGATGATGTTAAATTTGCACTAAAAAAAGCACACAATTGGAAATTCCCAGGTATAGATAAAATTCCTAACTTTTGGCTACATTATTTAAATACAGCACATAAAAAACTAGCCAAAGAACTTCAAGAAATGGTTGACGATCCCACTAAAATTCCTGCATGGATGACCAAAGGAATTACATTTCTTCTACCCAAGAATGGTGACACAAACAACCCGAAAAACTACAGAACAATTACATGTCTTCCGACAACATATAAACTATTAACATCTATTTTAACAAAACAGACATATTTATTCTTAGAAAGAAATGACATGATACCGCTTGAACAAAAAGGGTGCAAACGTGGCTGTTATGGTTGTAAAGACCAATTGCTAATTAGCAAAATGATCCTGGAAAACTGCTACAGTACAAAGAAAAATCTTAGTACTGCCTGGATAGATTATCGAAAGGCATTCGATAGTGTGCCACATTCCTGGATTTTAAAGACTTTAAATATATACAAGATATCGCCCGTCATCATCAATTTCATCAAACAGTGCATGTCTATATGGAAAACAACCCATTACCTCAATCATATAAATGGAACCTATAAGTCTGATGAAATAAACATCAAAAGAGGTATATTTCAAGGTGATTCTTTATCTCCCTTACTATTCTGCATATCATTAATAGCACTAACCAGTCAACTTAATAAGACAGAATGTGGTTATAAAATAGGCCAAAAGAAAATAAGCCATCTATTTTACATGGATGACTTAAAGTTATATGCTAAGAATGATAATGAGCTGGAAGATCTTCTGCAAACTGTAAAATGCTTCAGCGAAGACATTGGAATGAAATTTAATTTGAATAAATGTGCTAAAGCTACAGTTTTACGTGGATCAATACAAGAAACATCCTCAATTAGCTTAGACCCTGCTGTAACAATAAAAGAATTGAAACCAGAAGAAGCTTATAAATACCTAGGTGTAAATGAGAGCGAAAACATTCACCATAAAAAAATGAAAGAAATAGTGCGTAAAGAGTACTATAGAAGGCTACGAATGATATTAAAAACTGAATTAAATTCACAGAACAGAGTTATGGCCATTAATAGCCTTGCAATCCCAGTTGTCCAATATAGCTTTAACATCTTAAACTGGACTCTAAACGACATCAGGCGAATGGATGCTAAAACAAGAAAGCTTCTTTCTAAGCATAAGATGCATCATCCAAAGGCTGATGTAGACCGTCTATACATACCCCGTAAAGAAGGCGGAAGAGGTCTTATTCAGCTGGAATTGTCATACAAGACAACAACTATTGGCTTACTAACATACATACAAACAACAAAGGATTGGATGATACAATTAGTAAGACAACATGAAGAAAGAAAGAAAAAATATTCAATAATAAAAGAAGGCAGTAAATACAAACAAGATTTACAGTTAGTAGATTTTGTAGAAAAGCAAAACAGAAGCCAAGAACCAACTATTGCGACAAAAAATCTGAAAATGAAAGCCAAAGATAAAGCTCTTGAACAGATGAAACAGCGCTGGCAAGACAAAGCTCTGCATGGCCAATATCCAGAACGTGCCAATAAATCCAATGTTGACAAAGTTAATACTCATCAATGGTTACGTGCATCTGGATTAAAGTCTGAAACTGCAGGCTTTATTCTTGCAGCACAAGACCAAAGTCTTTTCACTAGAAACTTTCAGGCAAATATTATGCATAATAATATGGATCCAAAATGCAGGTTTTGTGATAAACACCAAGAAACAATAGACCACCTAATCTCAGTCTGTTCTGTGCTTGCCCCAAATGAATATAAAAATCGCCACGATAGAGTTGGGCAATATTTACATTGGGCAATATGCAAACATTATGAAAAATCTGTAAACAAACACTGGTATGAACATCACCCAGCACCGGTTACAGAAATAGAAGATGTAACCATTCTATGGGATTACACCATCTACACAGACAGAAAAATTGCAGCAAACAGGCCAGACATTATTGTTAAAAACCAGAAGGTGAAAACTTGTTTATTAATTGATATGGCTTGTCCAGCGGATTGTAACATAGCAATCAAGGAATTTGAAAAACTGTCAAAATATAAAGACCTGGAAATTGAAATAGAAAAAATGTGGAAATTGAAAACAAGAGTTGTGCCAGTGATAGTAGGTGCACTTGGAATGATAAAAAATGGAACAAGACAACACATTGAAAGAATCCCTGGAAACCCCAGCTTAAGAGATATACAAAAAATTGTCTCATTAAGTACAGCCCACACACTCAGGAAAACTTTATCTATGTAATGCTAGGGATGATAGAGAAGATAGAAAAACATGAAATGGAGCCATAACAACACGCCACGACCTGCCTTAGGTCTCCTCGCAGACTTGGTTGGTAGTGAGACCAAAGCAAAAATCGAAATATGATGAAAAATGACATAATAATAATAATAAGCCAGTAAATATCAAGTGGTTCATTTGAAATCTTTCAATCAGCAGGACTTTGGAAATGTGACCAAAGTTCATTTTTTATTCTGGCAGTATAGAGCCAATTCCGTTTCTTTCTTTCTTGTAAATTTAATATTTGGAAAAGTTTGTAATTGAACTAAAACTGATATTTCTGAAAATGTAAAGAGTTCAGCTAATGTATGAGAAAAAGACCTCTTCTAAAGTAGGTAAACATTGACAAAAAATAAGTTGATAGTGAAAAGGTAAAAAAAGAGATGACTGTTTATAAACGAGGAATCGTTTTGAGAGAAAGATTTACATGTTTAAAAAAATTAAGACTTATTAAAAACATCACCTTAAGCACAAGAATAAAAAAAATTATCCTTTTAAGTCTGACAAAAATGTAGCAACTCTTTTATCACTGGTTAACTTTTAAGAAGCTTCATTTTCGAAAGGTGAATTTTTATGTGATAAAAAGAGTAGATGTGAATCTAAACATATGGGAATAAAGAGACAAAGACTTTCAGAAACATTGGTATTCACTGTTTTAAACGAAGATCGTTTATTGTTCAATCGATGCACTAGTCATCTATTTTCTAAACCAAATTGAAGATGCAGACTCTAATTTATATGTTAATATATTCAAAAACGTAATTATGCAACGTTATGCAAGCTCAGTATATATCAATAACCATGTATATACGTAACTGAAATCGTATGAACTTTCGAACAAATTATGTCTGCGTATAATGTTTTATAGCTAGGGCACAACCTCTCTCTCTCTCTCTCTCTCTCTATATATATATATATATATATATATAAAGAGTGAAAGAAAGAAAGAAAGAAAGAAAGAAAGAAAGACAGAAAGGGTGTGTACATTAATATATTTAGAGAAAATACAGTGACATATATTGTTTAAAATTTGTTATGTTGATAGGGATTTCGAGGGTTTAACTTATCTGTCCCTACGACACTAAGAAGATACGTGACTCGTGATATTTTGTGGGGATGTGTGTTGAAACGATTTCTTCCTCTGTACCGGTGTGAAAATAGAAGTCAACAATGCATGATGACTGCCAAACATGCAACCTCAAGAAATTTTCAAACTACTAGATATCTTGTTGACCCCTATGCTCTCTCACTCACTCACTCACCCCCTCCCCCTCTCTCTTTATATATATATATATAGAGAGAGAGAGAGAGAAAGAGGGAGAGAGAGCGTGAAAAGACATATATTGCGAGCTGGTTGAAAAATTTGTTAAGATACAAGTAACACATTACGCAACTAGACAGATTACTTGGACATTTAAGCATCTTCTCTGATATATACATATATATGTAAAAATATACTCAGTTATAATTTGAGATTAAGGACAGAATGGTTAAATAAAATAAAGACAAGAGGAAAACTGAATTTAAAATGGCCTACGCGTTTCGTCCTGTGATGGACTTTATCAAGACAAAAAGACGAAATGTGCTTTATTCTAAATTACGTATCTATAAACAAACAGTGTTGGCAACCACAAAGACGCTCACAAAATAATTTCAAAAGATCAACAGAATATTTTAGTTTTTAGAATTTCTTCATGTGCAATGCAAAGTCACGAGATGTAAAAATGAAGGGAATTCAACAGTTTTCTTTGAAATATTTATTATGTATGTTAGTCTGTTTTAGTATAATTTTCGTAAGTAAAGGTGAGATTGGGAAAAAAATCCGAGGCGCAAATTGATGTTTTGGTAGTATTGGATGGCGGCGCTCTCGAGAACTTTTCTTCTGAATAAATTGTTTACTCTTTTTATTAATGTGGCATTTTTAAAATCGAAATTGTGTTTGAATTTATTTCTGTGAATCACTTATGCATTTGTAAGATTATTATTAGTGATGTCTCTTTTGTGTTCATATATACGTTTTTTTAGATTTCTACTTGTTTCTCCGATGTAGATGGAGGAACAATCCCGGCAATTTATTCGGTATACACCTGCTTGTTCGTCATTTTGATTTCGGTTATTTTTAGATCTGATAATGTCCATAATAGTTTTCGAAGTAGCTGTTACTATTTATTTTGAGAATTTTCTGGAAAGAGATTGTTTCAGAAACATTTTACCACCCAATTCCTCCTACTTTAGATATATAGATGACTCTCTTCTAATCTTCTAATCTTATTACATAGCAGATTTTGTCAATAAACTCAATAACATTGAACCTACTACAAATTTTACCTTCGAAACTGAATCTAATCAGACTCTTCCTTTCCTAGATGTCATATTACACAAAAATAACAACAAACTCAATTTTGACGTCTACAGAAAAGCTACCAACAAAAACGACCTGATAAATTTCTACTCCAATCACTCTTCGAAAATCAAACCTGGTATTATTATAGGTTTCTTCTTAAGAGCACTAAGAATATGCAGCCCCCAATATTTAACAAAAGAAGAAAAATACATAGAAAGCACATTCAGAAACTTGCATTACCCATATCACTTTCTTCACAATGCAAAAAGAAGGGCACTTAATATATACGACCACAACAAAAGAAACACTATTAACAATAATAATCTAAACAATAACAAATACATCATACTACCAACCAACTCCATTGCATCTAATATCCAAAACAATCTATCTCATATAAAAAATACATACATAGTAACAACTACTTTTCTAAAAGCACGCATCTGATGTTATCAATGCTATGGAACGGTTGGTTGAAGTGTGCAGTGACAGGAAATTGTTGTTGATATCTTTGATTTTTTATGGCTATGGAACCGATGACGGAATTCCGTGCTGGTTTCTCGATTATAATTTCCTTTTTTGCATTTGTGACAGAAAAGTAAATATACAAGATTTCAACCGTCTCAAGTCAAAATCAGTGTTTTGAATTTTGTGTGATCGACAAGTAATAATATGTATACAGATCTGACATCAGGGTTTGTTGAAGGTAATATTCCCTTGGTGAAGTGGTGAATTATGCATGCCAAACAATGTTAGGAGTGTGTGATTTTATTCTTCTTGCCGGTACAATTCGGTGCGATGTCCGAGTCCTAGATTGACAATCCAACGGGCGAGAAGCGGTGGAAATATTCAATCGGTGATAAGTGAGTGCAAGTGAGATCAGATCTCATCCTTTAACTTGGTGCAAGCTGCGAACACCTCTCACTAAGTAGTTGGATTAATTCCCCTCGGTGGCCGGATGAAAAAGTCCTTTCCTAATTACCTAGCCCTTGCCTACGCGGCAACTGTGCACAAAGCCTGTCAGCTTTATTCGCCTACTCTCATCGGTGAACGGGTTTTTATGTAAGACCATCCGGCATGAAGGGGGCGAGGTTTATCACTTCACTAAGACAGGTGCATCCATAACTTCCATTATATTTTTATATGTTCGCTAGTCAGCTCACCTTTGGACTGTTTACAGATGGTTATTTGTCTATAATTTTTCTCCCTAGTTCTTATTGTTCTCCTTGTCCAAAGTAGAATAATTCGTTTTAATCAAAAACGAAAATTCTCCTTCTTAAATTCAATTGTAAAATCTAAGTGCCCATGTCTCAAGTCTGGCCCAAGGCCATTTTAATCGGTGCACTCCATAGTCTTATATTTCTCCTTTATCCAACTTGTCCACTGCTTAGAGCAACTAACACACAAAAAAAATTCTAAACCCTTTCAATAGAGAAAACTGCGTCCCTTTATTTGGATTATCGTGACTCGTGATTAAAAAAAATGAAAAATAAATTTTACAGCAAAATAAGAACAAAAAAGAACTTCACCAACACAATGAAAAAATCATCACATGTGCACGTGCCATCAGTTATGCATCCTCTTTATTTGGCAGATAAGTAACGATGCTATATATATATATATATATATATATATATATATATATATATATATATATATATATAACGGAAAAAAGGAATGTTCATTCTCTTCCATAAAATCAAAGGAAACGTCTTAGTAAGGTTTTTCTTGTTTCATCGTTATTTTTTTTTTCTTTTACAGAATCATCTCCTCTTTTTTGTTTTTGTTTTTTTCAACTTAATAGATTAATGCTCTATTATTGTCTAGGGTAGTCTGACCGGGAAAATAATTTTTATGCAGTCTATGGCTTCGTCATTCGGGTCTTCGAGAGAGCCGCTGTCTTTCACCCTTTCGTAGGAACAACGGACACATTTTTAGTAATCTTCTGGGAATCACTGACTCGATGGGTGGCTTTCCGATCTGAGCACCTAGTGGCTCTTTCCCTTTGTCTCTACTTTCGATAGTCGGAAACTTAGGCTGATTGGCTATCCGTTATTTATGCTTCCTTAGCAACCACATCCAACGATTACAATAATGGCTAAGTTTCCCAACCTGATCAACCCAGACTCCTACTTAGCGACGATCCACAGGATCGGCGAATTGTATGTTATCTAACTTCTGCTTAAACTGGGAAAGATTAATCATCTCCAGATGCTTTAGTAGCCCGGGCACTTTATTCAAGGGTTTTCAAGAAGATCTACTATTATGGAGTTCAGTAACTCTACCCAACTACTCACAATCCCCTTTTGCTATTTCAAGAAAAGGAAAGGGCGGTCCTTCCTCAAACCGTTCCTCGGCTTTGTAGTAGAGAAATATCGAAGTTCTGAAAGCCGGTCATCCTATTAGGAGCCTCACCACTCCTAATGGAGAACCTAATCTGACCATCCGAGAAGCTTTCCCCGCAAATAATCGGGACAGCTCTAGATACTTCCCTGTGATTAGGATCCAAACTCCATCGGATACGATAATTGCCTGGGGCAACTTTTTATTCGTTGCTACCTCTACCTGGCAGTGGTGCCCAATCCCTTTTCTGTTCTCCCAAAATAATTTTAATGCACCCAGATGTTGGTCTCCTACCATGTGAATTGAACTTACCAACGCACGAGTTCCTTTGACGTCTTTCTTAAATGATCGGGCCTCTCTTTCAGTTAACAACATGTAATTAGTCCTGTCCAGATTTCGCGCTAAATGCTTCATCTCGACCCTGTATTTTACCAACGCCCCTACTCTAGGTTCGATCTTGTGATAGGAGACCTGTAGGCTTACTACTTGGAATATTTCGAAGAGACTATCTGTGTGCGGTAAAAAGACGGATGCTACAACTTGCCCCTTTCAAACAAGGTCGCAAAACCCAAGGTGCTGTAATATTTTCAGAGTTCTGTGTCCGGTTCAGTTGGTAATATCAAGTAGTGCAGAAGTTCGAACCGTATTGCTACTAATAATTCTCTCAGGTGACGGAAGGTGCTAATGCTCGGAGAAAGATGTCCTAAAGACAGCAAAAGAAAACTTGGCTCTCACATGCTCCAACAGTGGGGTTAGCGACTGGCCAGCCAGTCGTATACTTTCGGCTATCATTCTTTATTAAAAATACTTCTGGATAAACCTCACCAGCGTACCCAGCTTGCTCCCTATTCGTTCAGTGGCATTGTGTACTTCCTTGTGCATGGCTCGTAAGTTGGTTAACAACCAGCTGGTATTCTCTCAATTCTTTGCAAGTTCTATACGGGTGACATTCAATAATGACACGCTTTTTAGGGCCACTTGAGCCAAGATCAGGCGATTATATTCACTTCTTCATCCTTATCCGTTTAAAGAACTCACCATTTACGAGGGAGACAGAGGCTCCGGTATCAATCAGGGCCGCAGCTGGGATGTCTCACCCCAGCAGTTCGCAAATCATTTCCTTCCCTTCTGTCAGTAGAAAGTAGATCCTTGCTTCCTTTGACGGTCCTTTCAAGGACCCATTTTCTTATTCTTACCCAGCGTAGGGGCTTCCCATGGCTTCCGCGAGGCCTACGTTCGCTTCTCAAGCGATGGCTCGTCCGTCTGTTTACCTTCGTCTAGCGCAGTTTCTTTTACGTACCCTATCCTCAAACAATATCAGCACCTAATTTGAAGCAATTTACTGGGAAATGACCCTGCTACCGGCAGTTCCTGCACCATAACTGATGAGGTATGATTTTTGTCTAAACCACCCTGTCTCTTACCTTCTTTAGGGCAGTTTTTCTCGTTATCTGATCCTGTGTCTTGTCCCGCTCTCTTATTTACTGGAGGCTCTTTCTTCTTGGAACGACTGCACCACTTTGTTTCGTGGTTGTGATGTCCACATCTCGCATAGTTCAGCCCCATCAGTACGCCTACCGGCACGATTGGACAATTGGCTTCTCGGTGTTCCCCAAATCCGAAGTTCCAGCATATCAAGCTGTATCTGCCTATAGAACCCATTCTTCAAGGACAATTCTTTCTGATTAAGATCTGCCTTCCTTTTCCAGACTTCCTCTTCCTGAGAAGTGTTCCTCGACCTCTCCAATTTTGAATGACTATGTTTCCTGGTGGCATTCGTCTTCCTCCACCAGCCCTGCCTTGGCACTTCGTCTGCGCTTCCGCTCCCATAGTTTTTCGCTGTTCTGTGCTGCTCCCAGGGATCATTCAAAGGTGAGTGTGGCCCCGCGGATCACGTCTTCCCGAATATCTCCGTCGATCAGAGCATCGATGAAAACGTTTGTAAGGTGGGCCTGAATTACGCCCACGTTTCAAACTTGTTCTTCTAGAAACGCCATCATGACTAGGTTGTGCACCCTTTCTCTCATCTCGTCACTGGTCTCCCTTTCTCTCTGGTTGATGCGGGACAATTCTCTTCAATGGCCGTTATTTCTCTGGCATATTCGTCGATCAGTTCTGCCTTAAGCAGGTCTCATGTGATCTCCGATCTGTTTAAATAGAGCTGGTTTCTATAAATTTGGATACTGTCCCTACAGCCCCGTTATATGCCATTAGCCCCGTTTCTTTTTCGTTTGATTCACCTCTTGTGAATGGCAGATAACCAGCTCAGCAATTGTGCTGGGTCCCCTCAATAAGTTGGAAGCTTCACTCTTCTCATTAACCCCTTAAATGCCTGGGTCTCTTCCAACAGGGGTACTTAGGTTCCCTCATCGAGCAAGAGCCTCCAATCCAAATCAAAGTCACAACTTCAAATCCTGCCGGAGAATACATACTTTTCTAATATGATCTCTCGAATATTCAGATTGGTAGATATATATAAATATTGTAAAAAACAGAGTAACTACTCAAATGCGAATATCCATTAAAATAATGTTCAAACAAATAAATTTTAAAAAAGGTAGAAGTTATTCCATTTCTTTACTTCCCATCACATTTCACAAAATTAATGAGAGTACATACATAAATAAAAATACATAAATAAAAAATAAACGTACACACACACACACACACACACACACACACACATATATATATATATATATATATATATATATATATATATAAATTAAAATTAAATTAAATTAAATTTTTAATATTAAAATTTATAATATTAATTAGGAACAGGTTCTTGGAATTTACCTTTCTGACTTTCCGTTTCGGATTAAAGTAAGTTAATAATAATAATAATGATAATATATATATATATATATATATATATATATATATATATATATAATACAAGAAATCTAGAAGTGAGCCACCACCTACCGCGGTTTCACGCAACGGTTCTTCAGGGTAAGAGGCTAACAACTAAGATTAAATCAGCAAATATATCGTACTCAAATGAAGAATAAACTAAATCAAGAAGGGTAAAACAACATTTATTACAATAAGAACAACAAAAAAAAAACTATTTGAGTAAGCAATTTTTTACGTGTTTACATTTATTCAGAATTTCTGTTTTAGAATTTAGCAAGTTCCGCGCGGGTTTGAACAACGCTATGGCTAATTTTTCTTCCCCGCATAATTTGCAGAACTTACTACCTACTTTGTAGTTCAAACATTTTTTTTAATATCTCCCATTTAAAAATAGGATCTTTTTAATGATATTTTTAACTTTCCATACATGCGAAGCTAACGCAGTACTGTGGCTATATTTTTCGTACCTAAAAGAACTTTTATGATTATAAAACCTATGTTTAAAAGTGTCATGTGTAGCCCCAATATAAGTTTTAGGTTTCGGGTCATTTTCGTCTGTATTGACTTTAACACCATGCACTACACAAGACTGCTGGCAATTACCATTAATGGGACAATCAGTTTTCAATCTTCAATTACACTTGTTTTTAGAACTGGTATTTTTAGGTTTTATCAATTTACTTTTGTTAATGCCGCTTATTATTTTGCCTATGTTAGGTAAGCAGGAATAACTTAATTTAATAGTGTTTCTATTAAAGATCTTATTAAGGCAGCTGTTTTTACTAAAATTTTTATCAATTAAGGAGAAGAAAATTTTACCAATTTTAGTTCTTACCTCCTTTTTCAAAGGAGGGTTGAACCACGTTATCCTCCTACTTTTGTTCTTATTTTCAGCAGTGTTAGGTTTAATAAATTGAAGATTGTCATTATAACCACTTTTAAGTAAAGCAGTTTGGTATATCTTTTTATGTCTATCAAAAGTCTCAATATTAGATGAATTAGAGGATAGCCTATACGCTATGCTTTTGGGGATACCATTTAATATGTGTTTTGGGTGATTAGACTGTCTATCCACATAAATAGGGATATAATTATTTTTGGTGTAAGGGGCAATATTGCCTGTAGTTAGATCCAAGGTTACATCCAAATAATTTACGGCCTTCAAATTACATTCTATTTCTATCGCAAATCCATTGCCTTTAAAACATTTATGAAGTCTCTTTCTTAACCTGTCACATATTTGGGGTGTGCTGTGGTCGACTATTATCAAGCCGTCATCACGGTATAACCCATGATTGTGGAAGTCCAGGAGGTTGTTCAGCTTGTATAAGAGAAGGCATCCTACCAACTCTGCTACCTCTGCACCATCATATGCCCCCATTGGATTATCGAATCCCTCGGCATTAGATATTTTTTATCCACAAATCCTCGTCGTGGTACAGTAGCGTTTTGCGACAATGCCTAATTAACTCTAGTTCAGTAGCCTAAATTTCATTAAACTCCCTTGCTAAATTAATGGCTTCAATTAATATATCTACCGTTATTGAAGGGTAGAACTCTTTTATATCGTATTTTATAAAAGCGGAGTGTTTAAACTTTCTAAAATCCTTAAACCATTTAATACAGTCTAATGTGGACTGTCACTGATTAATGTTTAAGATTAATTTTGGTACAGGGTCCCTGGGACAGTCCGTCGGGGTCTTGACTCCCAAAAATTTCCAGCCAGTATGTAACTAGGTTAATTTTCTTTTTCTCTAATTTCAGGTCTAACGGATGTCTATCAAGATAACCAGTTTAAATGCGAGGGGCCTGAGGGATCGTGGTAAGGCAGCCCGCCTGCTTCGCGACCTCTTGTCCTTCGGCGTGGATGTGGCTGTGATCCAAGAGACTCACTTTGTTTGCGACGTCGATTCTTGTGTACTGTCTAACGACTTTGTCGTCTATTCAGCATATGGGAACCGGCTAACCAGAGTTGTTTCTTTGCTGGTCAAGCGTACCCTGGACGCGAAGGTGGACCTTGTCCATGTCGGTGGCGAGGGCCGGTTGATCGTGGCCGATATTGCAGTGAAAAGCAACACGTTCCGGTTGATTGCGGTTTATGCACCCATTGATCAAGGTGAGCGTGTCGACGTTTTTCGGCTGTTGGAGCTCTTCTTGGTGGATTCCAAGCGACTAATCTTAGTTGGGGACTGGAATGCCGTACGAGGCCCGGAGGGACATCTCCTGCGATCGACTGACGACATGTGCGAGGCGTTTCGGCGGCATTTCGAACGCCGGTTTACCAAGGAGCCTGGGCTAAGAGACAGGACGTGCAGTCCGGCCCTACGTGGAATCGCTGTCCCTGGTGGTGCTCGAGCCAGAGTTTCCGCATACGCCAATGACGTATCGACTTTTGTGTCCTCCCGCAGGGACATAAGAGCGGTACAGAAGGCGCTTGAACGGTACGAACAGGTGACAGGGGCCAAGATTAACCGCGACAAGTCTTCGGGCTTGCGGTTAGGTGCCTGGAAGGGTTCTGCCCTCCCGGGGCTCTTCGACTGGACGGACGGTCCTGTCCGCATTCTTGGAGTGTGGTTTGGGCCGGACTTACAGTTGGAGAAAAATTGGTCTGAAGTACAGGCAAAGGTCGGCGCATCGATCGAGATTTGGCGTCGAAGGAGGTTGTCCTTAAATGGTTTGGCGGAGGTGTGTACTACATATCTCTTTCCCAAAGTCCTTTACCGGCTGTCTGTACTTCCCCTTTGTGATGAGCGTGAGAAGGCGATCGAGCATTTGCTATTCTCCTGTCTTTGGAGAGGACGCAAACATCACGTCGACAAAGGTGTCTGTTACCAACGTCCGTGTCATGGGGGCCTGGGAATGCCGCACTTGACGAGCCACAAACTCGCCTCGAGGTTAGCTTTTCTCAGGAGTGCGTTATTGGAAGACTCGTTTCTTACGTGGGTAGTGAGGGACGCATTCCCTAGCCTCACTATCACTCCCCCGGTCTCGAGGCAGTGCCGTAAGCCTCGGGGGCAAACGAAATTCCTCCTCGAATGTAGGACGGCCTTGCGGGCCGTTCCACGTTCTAGTGACCTTTCTCGGCCTAGGAGGCACTTCTATCAGGGATTAGTGGTGGGTGTCGCAAAGGACCCACTACGGGAGAAGCTCGGCATGTCGGAGGATGAGTATCGCTCTCATTGGTCTTGGGCGGCAGGATCGGATTATCTCAGCAACTCTGAGTTTTCTCTGACCTGGCGATTGGCTCGGAATGGCTTGTCTCTCAATGACATGCGTTTCATAATGGGCCTGGCGGATTTGCCAGATTATGAACGTTGCAACCTTGGTTTAAAGGAGACGTCTTCGCACGCTTTCTACCATTTTTCGCGCGTTCGCCAGTTGTGGGATTGTGTCGGCGAGTTGACTGCTCATATCGCGCCGCGAGAACTCGTGCTCATTGATCGTGCATACGCCTGCGATAATGTGTCGCCCCCGTTTTCTGGAGTGAGGCAAATGGTGTTTCTATCGCTACTAGCCACGGCTCGAATTGTGATATGGACGACGCGACTAGAGGAAGTCTTGCGGGTTGGCCGTCTTTCACATCAGGATCTAATCCGATATTTTGAGCATCAGCTCAAAATGAAGATTAGAACTGATTGGAAACGGTTGACGCCGACAGATTTCAGCAAAAGGTGGGTAAATGTAGCGAGCCTGGTTCGTGTGACTGTGGCTAGCCCTGATTTTCTCTTTTAAATCTGGTAGTCACATCAGGTTGGATTCCTCTGGAACCCTCCCCTTGGTTAAGGTAAGTCCCTTTTTGTGGACCTAGTTAATTTGTGTGAGTGTGTTTCCCGGCCTGTTTCCGGCCTGTTCTTCTTTTGTTATGATTCAGTTCGAGATTCCCAGTCCCGTCTTTATTTTCTTCCGTTTGATCTCGTCTGGGTCAGAATTATTCTTTCCCTAGTTCAAATTATTTTCTCCTCTCCACTCCCTGTAGAAAGAGAGCCTCTTGATTTTATCCCAGGGGCAGAATACAGCGGCCTCTTTGTTTTGAGGGTGGACTGGGTCCAATTAACATAATGTTTATGTTGCTATTTTCAGTTTCAAAATTTTTGTTTTGGGGATTTTGTGTCATGCTCCTCTCCCTCATGTCATTTCATGTCAGAGTTTTATGTCTATTTCTGTATTTATTGTACATTGTAAAATTTTTATGTACATTTTGGGTTTTTGTAGGTCCCCGGTATGATTTACGGTGTTTTGGTGAATGGCAGTCTGAGTGTTGATGGACAATTTCTTGTGGTGAGTGCGAAAAATTGTAACGTATGTTTAGGTCGCGAATCGGATTAGCTAGGTATAGGATAGAGTACTCGAAGACCATCCCGAGTTTTGTTCCCCCTCCCTTTCGGCCTTGTGCCATAATTGTATATATTTATGCAATAAATAATTACCCTGAAGAACCGTTGCGTGAAACCGCGGTAGGTGGTGGCTCACTCCTAGATTTCTTGTATTGTATTCTCCTCGCTCTAATTTCGTACTTTCGTATCAAGCATTTTATAGTTAAGGTTTCGTCTTGGGTTTTTTTTCTTTCCAATGGGCACTAAACGTATTGTTCTTGTGCGTTGTTTCTTTTTTTCTCCCTCATTATTTAACCCACGAGGTAGTTCTCGCCGGGTTACAAGACGGTTTAAATTACTGTTAAGTTAGCATTATTTTCGGATGATTAGTCTGTCATAATTAGTGTTGCCTTACTGTGATTAAGTTGATTATATATAAATTTAGAAATGAGTAATTTCAGTAACCTAGGTTTGAACTTGCCTTCAGTTTTCCC
Organism: Ascarosepion bandense; assembly: GCA_037127315.1. Taxonomy (NCBI): domain Eukaryota; kingdom Metazoa; phylum Mollusca; class Cephalopoda; order Sepiida; family Sepiidae; genus Ascarosepion; species Ascarosepion bandense. The sequence goes on from JBBBDQ010001709.1 coordinate 529,586, forward strand.
AACCCAGTGGCAGCGCCTTCCACATGCCACTATGAGCGTGATAGTGGTCGTGATGACTTTTGTTTTTATCCAATAGGTAATCATTGGACACTCCTACATAAACCCCTTTATGTCCCAACTTGCTTTAGTGAGGAGTTCAGGTAAATAATATCGCACAACTTGGTCTTACAACAATATCTTGTGATGGTCATACTCGTCAACAAGGTGTCAACTATAACGTGTGTGTGTGTGTGTGTGTGGTTACAATAAATCCATAGTCTAAAGAAGAAAAAATATTTATTTTAGACGTCTTGCGTTTAGTTTTAAATATAATCTTCTTCCTTGTCATTGAACTTTAGTGAGTATTGAATTTTAATCAATTGGATCAAAGCTTATGGAGTAGAAATTTCAGACTAAAATACAGCTGATAATTACGTGTTAGGCTACAGACGACATATCGATCCACATTGTATATCTTTGGTTTTGTTAATTTTATTTTATATATATATATATATATATATTGAGCCACACACACACACACACATACGCACACACACACACACACATATGTGCGTAATTTTCTTTAGAAACGACTGACAAGATATTGTAACTAATGTCAGTCGTTTTTAATGAAACTTGCATAAAAAAGGGATTGCTGCCTAAATACACAATTATTCGCATATTGAGTGCTAGCATTAAAAATATAGTGCTCAATGTAAAATAAGAGAGTTATAAATTATATATTAATAAAGAATATACATTTTTTCCTCATCAGTAGCATAACTCTGAGTTTTGTGCACAACGCAATTTTCTTAAGGAAAAAGAAAAGCTGATCTGCATTTTTAAAAAGGGATGTTGTTTATCTGGTGAGATTGGAAAGACATTGTATATTACGAACTTGTGTGTGTGTGTGTGTGTGTGTGTGTGTGTGTGTGTGTGCATATTTTAAATAGACGTGTATACCTATCGAATATTTTATGTGGTGTAGTAGATATCGACTCGGAACGAGAAATCGGAGAGCTGAATTCGAATTCCAGCTGAATTTGTTGAATTCACTTATGCGGAAATACCCTTAGGAAAAGTATGACTCCGACGCTTCTCCCCCCAGCTATTGGTTAAATAACAAGACAGATTGGATTCTATATCTTGGTTGGTAACCGGTCTACCGCAGAAAGTAATGACAACCTATTGTTAGAAATTCTTCTGCCTAGTCAGTTATGTCTTTGTCGAGACATGATCGCCCAAGCGTGTATAACGTATGCCACTTATATATTAATAATGATCAAATGCTATATCCAGACAGGCAGGAAGTGGAAATGATGCAAGCTTAATTTCCAGAAGATATCTGCTGTAATGCAATCCTACCTCCTTACCTGAAAAGATATTCCTAGAGAGAAAATGCGCAGAATTTACCATCACGTCTTCGAAATTATAGTAGGCAGGGTTGAATAACTTGGAAACCGGCTGCTATTTTAATTTTAGCACGACCTCCCACCGTCGAAAGTGATCAAATTGTAAGTGAAATCATATTTCCATTCAGTTTTTGTTCTTTATTATTATTATTATTATTATTATTATTATTATTATTTGCTATTCTTTATTTTCGATAATGTATATCGACTCCATTAAGATATCAGCACGTCAGTACCTCCACTTCTTGTTGAACGCCTTACCGAACTGCAGCGTTTGACGTCTTCTATGAGTTCAGTCACTAGCAGGATTAAAAAACATGTCTGATATTGCACTGTTCTAAACAATTATTTATATTGTTGTGATTTTGATATTTCATTGGATTCCCTAAATTTGAGATCTTGTGCCAGACTAATCTAAGCTTAGTAAATATCAAGAATATTTCGGCGTGGGCCACTTGTTAGTAAGCTAGTCGAGCAGACTATTAGAAAGGTGAGGTGAGGTTAATACTACCTGTGTACCCCACTTGTAGCCTTGTGCCAGACTTGAGTTGTTTATTCCCTATGATTTTTTCTCAACTGCCTCAACAGATTTTATCGAAAAAAATTTGTCTCTTTTTAAATTATTCAAGTTTCTCCAATGTGGAGAAAATTCCGAAAAAAATGGAGAAAAATATCCGGTGGAACTACGGTTATCTTTATATATTTTTAATTACTTTCCATGATTTTATTCATTTATGTTTGTTCACTTATTTTATTAATTTCGTTTTTTCTTTTTTTTCCTTTTTTTATTTCTTGCTTATCGTATTCTGAGTTAGGTAATCTGTTTCAGTTTTCTATATTTCATAATTTATTAATTCACGACACACACACACACACACACACACACACACACACACACACAGATATATATATATATATATATATATATATATATATATATATATATAAGTGTGTGTATGTGTGTGCGTGTGTGTGAGAGTGCGCACGTGTATTTTCATCTCCTGGAGCAATAGTTGGCAAACACAAACGCCTTGCAGGCCATTGCCACAAACTGAATAATCCATATTTATTTCCTTAGCTCAGTTACACACATGTTTGTTTCTACACCAAAAATCATGCATCCACTAAATATAATTTTTATAATAAGAAATAATGTCGGATTAAAAATAAAATCTACTAATTATGTAAGCGTGAGACAAATGTTAGTAGATAATCGAATACTGTTGCCGTATCTGGTCGGGAGCTCCTGCTATTCACCTCAAGATTCTCGACAGAATCCAAAGGAGGGTTTGCAATGTAATCGATCCTGGCTTGGCAGCCCCACCTTCAGTCACTTTCTCACTAACGTGATGTGGCTTCCCTCTGTTTTTTCTACAAGTATTTTTATGGTAACTGCTCTGACGCTCCGACCACATAAATTTATGCGTGCTACTGGATTAGCATTAAAGTCTCACTCTTTACCGTTGAAATAGTAAAATGTAACCGCCTCTTCAAACTCTAACAGTTTCTTTTCTTGCACTTCCCGTCTATGGAACGCCCTTTCGTTTACTTGTTTCCCTGATACCTACAATCTCCAAAAGTTTAAATGCAACATCAATTACCGTCTTTTATCTTCTTGGATCTCGTCTATCATTTTTTCGAAACCCCCGTATCTTGTTTTTTTTTCTCCTCACTGCACCCCTCTGTGCACCAGTGACGGTCCTGCCTTGCTTTGGATGAAATGATTAAAAAATAAAAATACCAAAATACTAATCCTGTAAGGAAGGACTCAAAATATTGGAAGCTATTATTATACAAAAGAAACAACACGTATTAAATAAAATATCTTTCACCGCGGGGACAGTGTTCCGAGGTATGCATGGGGTGTCCAAATTGGGTACGAAATAACAACAACAATAATAATAATAATAATAATAATAATAATAATAATAATAATAAATGAAAAATAAACCAGAACAGACATGGGCTGGAATTACAGAAGAGGATGTTAAATTTGCACTAAAAAAAGCACACAATGGGAAATTCCCAGGTATAGATAAAATTCCTAACTTTTGGCTATATTATTTAAATACAGCACATAAAAAACTAGCCAAAGAACTTCAAGAAATTGTTGACGATCCCACTAAAATTCCTGCATGGATGACCAAAGGAATTACATTTCTTCTACCCAAGAATGGTGACACAAACAACCCGAAAAACTACAGAACAATTACATGTCTTCCGACAACATATAAACTATTAACATCTATTTTAACAAAACAGACATATTTATTCTTAGAAAGAAATGACATGATGCCGCTTGAACAAAAAGGGTGCAAACGTGGCTGTTATGGATGTAAAGACCAATTGCTTATGAACAAAATGATCCTGGAAAACTGCTACAGTACAAACAAAATCTTAGTACTGCCTGGATAGATTATCGTAAGGCATTCGATAGTGTGCCACATTCCTGGATTTTAAAGACTTTAAATATATACAAGATATCACCAGTCATCATCAATTTCATCAAAAAGTGCATGTCTATATGGAAAACAACCCTTTACCTCAATCATATAAATGGAACCTATAAGCCTGATGAAATAAACATCAAAAGAGGTATATTTCAAGGTGATTCTTTGTCTCCATTACTATTCTGCATATCATTAATAGCACTAACCAGTCAACTTAATAAGAGAGAATGTGATTATAAAATAGGCCAAAAGAAAATAAGCCATCTATTTTACATGGATGACTTAAAGTTATATGCTAAGAATGATAATGAGCTGGAAGATCTTCTGCAAACTGTAAAATGCTTCAGCGAAGACATTGGAATGAAATTCAATCTGAATAAATGTGCTAAAGCTACAGTTTTACGTGGATCAATACAAGAAACATCTTCAATTAGCTTAGACCCTGCTGTAACAATAAAAGAATTGAAACCAGAAGAAGCTTATAAATATCTAGGTGTAAATGAGAGTGAAAACATTCACCATAAAAAAATGAAAGAAATAGTGCGTAAAAAGTACTATAGAAGGCTACGAATGATATTAAAAACTGAATTGAATTCTCAGAACAGAGTTATGGCCATTAATAGCCTTGCAATCCCAGCTGTCCAATATAGCTTCAACATCTTAAACTGGACTCTAAACGACATCAGGTGAAAGGATTCTAAAACAAGAAAGCTTCTTTCTAAGCATAAGATGCATCATCCAAAGGCTGTTGTAGACCGTCTATACATACCCCGTAAAGAAGGGGGAAGAGGTCTTATTCAGCTGGAATTGTCATACAAGACAACAACTATTGGCTTACTAACATACATAGAAACAACAAAGGATTGGATGATACAATTAGTAAGGCAACATGAAGAAAGAAAGAAAAAATATTCAATAATAAAAGAAGGCAGTAAATACAAACAAGATTTACATTTAGTAGATTCTGTAGAAAAGCAAAACAGAAGCCAATAACCAACTATTGCGGCAAAAATCTGTAAATGAAAGCCAAAGATAAAGCTCTTGAACAGATGAAACAGCGCTGGCAAGATAAACCTCTGCATGGCCAATATCCAGAACGTGTCAATAAATCCAATGTTGACAAAGTTAATACTCATCGATGGTTACGTGTATCTGGATTAAAGTCTGAAACTGAAGGCTTTATTCTTGCAGCACAAGACCAAAGTCTTTTCACTAGAAACTTTCAGGCAAATATTATGCATAATAATATGGATCCAAAATGCAGGTTTTGTGATAAACACCAAGAAACAATAGACCACCTAATCTCAAGCTGTTCTGTGCTTGCTCCAAATGAATATAAAAATCGCCACGGTGGAGTTGGGCAATATTTACATTGGACAATGTGCAAACATTATGGAAAATCTGTAAACAAACACTGGTATGAACATCACCCAGCACCGGTTACAGAAATAGAAGATGTAACCATTCTATGGGATTACATCATCTACACAGACAGAAAAATTGAAGCAAACAAGCCAGACATTATTGTTAAAAACCAGAAGGAGAAAACTTGTTTATTAATTGATATGGCTTGT